>JAHZSR010000261.1:0-24354 GCA_025782845.1 Boletus coccyginus | reverse complement strand
AGTCCCGGGTCATTCCAGCATACTCAAAAGTTACTCTTGTTTGCAAGACTTCAGGAAGACGTGCTGCCCTTTACAGGGTCTCAGATTTGCCAGGAATGCGGCTCGAAATTCGAGGGTTTAAAATTATCAGGTATCACCTCGGAGAAGCAACTTGGAGCTTTGTTGCGTTACCAAGAGCGTTTGTGTGTGTCTCGTGTTTTGTTTCCTTCTATCACCTTCCGAGTTTGAAATTTGGCTGACTCGGAACGTATTGGCACAAGGACAATTGACCGGTCCAAAACAAGCAGGACCCCTCGGCGAAACATGGACAGGAGGTGGCTCAGCTGGTGGCGTACCGATATTTCTGTGCTTCCGAGACTGGCTCACTCTGCACGAACCTCACGACCGCAAGCTGGTCTCTTTCCGTAACTTATCGCCAAAGGGAGAGTTACTGCTGACGTTCACTTTGACACAATTCAACGCGGGCAATGGATCTTGCTTCTTGAACTGATTATTGAAACCATGGCCCAAACCCTCTCGAAAATGTATTTCCTTTTGACTAGCATTTCGGGCGTCTTCCTGGGTACGTGTGCGAGCATATACTGGTTGGTTCTCGCTGACGACGCGCGCAAATAGGCATGAAGTAGGCCACGCCATACTTATGCTCGACAAGTAGAGTGTTGACTACCACCATGTAGCGTATCCTGTTTCTCTTCTGTGTCTACGTTCTATGGGGTCCAAAATCCCAATCTCGCAGGGAAGTCATTAATTCTCAAGTCATTCTACGTTCATCTTACCAAATCTTCTTTAGACTCCTTTTGTTCGCAAGCATCGTGCAGTTCTGCCTGTGCCTGGCACAAATGGTTTTCTTTATAGCTGATCTCATCACTGCGTTTACTCTTTACCCCGACGGAGCTGAGAGTTATTTTCTCCATATCAACGATTACTCTCTCCCATGCTATATCATATACACCCTTAATGTAAGTTAATTAATTTCTTTTGTTTTATTGCTCTGCCGACTGTCATTTAGTACGCTATTGAAGGATTTTTATTGGTTCGTGTGATTCCTTCCTTCACACCACTTGACTCACAGCAAGCAATTCAATCAAGATCTGGCGCATCTACGTCCTATACAACAACAACATCATGATTTGTGTCCCCTCGGTGCGTTTTTCTGCTGTCGTGATTCATAGTAGAGCCTGACCCTGTGTCGTCAGATCATCCTGCTGGCCTTGCAAGTGGGTGAGTGATCCTGTAAGGCTCGTAGATATATGCGTCAAGTCCATTCCAGGGTTGGGCGGCGCTACTGCCAAAGGCTTTGCAAAGGAGGGAGATGTCACGGGTAGTCTACAAGTCTTCAACTTGGTCACATGGGCGCTCATCGCAGCGGTAAACGTATCCGCGACCATCTTGATCTGCCTACGACTGTGGATCGCTCATCGCAGAGCGAACTCCATCCTCAGCCAATCCAAGTATAAATCGACCATCGTCATCGTCGTGGAATGTGGCGCGCTGGTCACGATATCCACGATCGCGATGTTGATCCTATATGCTACCATGCACCCTCTGGGTATCGCTGGTCTAGGGATCACGACGCAGGTCGCGGTGAGTCGCCCACAGTCGGTTGTTCTTCAACGTGACCGATCGTTTCAATCTGAACAGACCATGGCTCCTCTACTTATCATCGCGCGGCATGGGGTGCTGAGTCGCCGAGACGAATGCCGCAAGTTTGCGTCTCAGATACCCCTTCGTATTAGCGTCACTCGCACGGAGGACACCCGCGTCGACATTCAAGTTCCCTTGGTATCTTCTAAGCGAAAGAACAGCCGTCTTTTGGGTCCTTTACCCGAACTCGCTGCTGGAAACCATCCGAAGCCGTTTTGTGATGCGTGAGGGCAGGTTACGGCTACCCAAGGAAGATTAAGACTCGCCTCTCCACTCCCCCCCCCCTTCTTTCTATTGGCGCGGAGCCAAAACTTATTTTTGATACACTTTTGCAGCACAATGTCATTTCCCTTGCACTTCTATCAGAGCTTTAGAGTCGACATAGAATTCGAACTCGGTGCTTTGTGACACAGCGAGTTTATGCAGCATGCTCGGGGACGTATGTAAACGAGCAAGGTCTTACTTGTTGACCACCTCACTGATAAACACGTTCTCCATTAAGAGTATCTACAACATCGATGCATTCCTCCTCCTTGCACAACCTCGACTGTCCGGCAACATATCGTATCAAAAAGCATAACACTTTATCGTCCGCATGTGTCTAGTGACAGTTTCGGGAAACAAGAAAAAGAAAAGAAAAGAAAAAGTCCGTTGGCGTCCCCGACAAACCAAATTTCTAGTGCGCGTCCATTTGTGAGATAGCGAAGCAACCTCCTATTACCAGGGCATCGATCGTCGACCGAAAAAAAAGAAAACCCTGCAGGACAAAATCAACACTTAGATCCGATCCGATCTGCTCAGCAAGCGCGCACACCTACAAGGGAGGAACACGCTCGTATGACGTGTCAGAGGTCGTCAGACGTTGGTCGTCGTCGTGGGTTCAGGTGGGACGGTCATGTCAGAGGGAAGACCCGACATGTGTGTGGGAACGCCGGTTGGGGTGAAAGTGCCAGTGTGGCTAGCACGCGAGGTGGGATGGTATGAGGTCCCATTGTGGGAGCCCGAACGTTGCGGCTGCCAGGACGAGGCGGAACGAGTGCCATTCATGATAGCCGTGTGAGACACGGAGGAGTGCGTATAAGAGGGAACGCCGCTCATGGAGGTGTTGTTGCCACCGTTGCCGTCGGCTCTTGCGACGTTGCGACGAGCGATTTCTGGGACAACACCGGCGGCAGCAACACCGAGGAATACAAATGCAATAAGCGATGAAGCGATGCGCATGATGATGGGACGGACTGGGTGTGTGAGACGAGGAGTGAGCTCAAAGGGTGAGGTTCAACTGAAGGCTTTAAGGAACTTGAGGAATGTTGCTCGGTGAGTCCGAGCTCTTATGTATCCCATAGCAAGATCTCGTCGGACCAATTAGCTCGTTCAGAAAGACGCAAGGAGAATCAAAATCCGCAGTTGTATTCGGTGCCGCGCTGCGCCGGTCTTTCCAATGTTCTTTGTGAGAGACCGATGCACTGTTCTTGCGTGGCGGTGTGTACCGTTGGGGTTCCAACACAACCATCAGAGGCCGCGATGGCCGGGTGCGCCGCCATCTGCAGAAAGAGGGGACAGCGGTTCTCCAAGGGCCACTGCTTCGTGTATGTGTGACGTACGAAATCAATAAGTACTCCACCAGGGGTGTCGTTCTGTGCAAAGTGCTGCGCGCTGCGCACCTTAGAAAGACCCGTTGCAACGGAGAGGAAGAACCCACTGACATCCACTCTTTTATAAATAACAGTGCGTCACGTAAGCGTAAGTTCGTAATTGCAGGTTGCATTCGGGGTTTGAGGTGGAACACAAAGCTTGAAGTTTTCCCTCTGAAGATTATAATTTGCGAACATCTACAGGATGTCGTCTATGGCAGTTGGAGAAAACTGCACTTAGTTTTCGAGAAAGGAGGACTTGAGGAACGTTTGAAACTCCAAGTGGATTCGGATTGAAAATGTGGAATGATGCCAAGTCATAACAACCTTGAGAAAAAAAACAATCCCTTCTACAGCCCAGTCAGGGGACTCCAACATTCACGCTTATGTGGTACAAGGTTGGATACACGGTGCATGGCTGCGCCCACCAGTGGACAGCCACTTGGAGGCAGTTGGAGAATAAGATGTGACTGTCAAGGTAGCAGTGTTCGACCGTGAGACTACTTAGCCGGAGCGTGATAAAGTGATTAGTCAACCTCTCGGATCCAAGCATCGAAAGCAAGAGTCGACTCACAACAAGATGCTGGGTAACTCATATCGATAGGAAGATGGAGGGCTGTAACGCCGTGGGATGCAGGCAGGACTACTGCCACCCCCACGCGCGTCAGACAACAAAATGATCTTCGACGAGGAATACGTCCCTTAAAGAGGACCCGAGTGTGCGAGACGAGTGTTTATCATCACCAATCTCTTGAAGTGAATATTGAGGTCGAAGGCACGGACCAAGGAGGGGCAGGTTGACGATGTCATGCGACGACGACCACTTTGCGCCACGCCCTTTATGCTTCGTGGATCTGGACAAAGTCTGAGCAGTCACTTGCACATGTATGTAAACGGCGCTGCTCAGATTGGTGCTCTGCTAGATGAGCAAGACAGTCGGTTACACAATACTGGCTGCTGAGGATGACTGACACCCTCCAAGGCCCGTGCGCGGAGAATTCGCGTTACTAGCCCCAGCGAAGAAAAGGTACATCGGGCGAAGGAGGGCAAAGTGAAAAGGAACCCAACGCGCCAGGTGCGGACATGCAGAATGTTCTGTGTGTCGGTTGACACTACTAAAGAGTTCTATCAGGACATGTTATCGAAGATCGGGATGAGTAAATGGCCAAATTCCACTTACCACGCAATTCAGGGGACATCTCAGAGCTGCCACGAGGACTGCCATCCGAGATGTTGGACAGAGTGACACAACGAGCGGAAAAGGCGCGTCAAACCTATTCATCGTGACGCGATCCTCGGCCCACGATGGCAATAGATAACCTAGAGAGGGGAAATGAGGTCCTAAGGGGAATCACATTAGTTAAGAGGGAAAACTCTAAATGGGAAACCCCGACTACAATACAAGACACAAGAGACAAAACGGACAGCATGGATGGTGGGTGGGTACATTCGTGTGCATGACAGCGGGGGTATCGAATATATGGTACACCAGAGAGACAAAACGAGACGAAGGAAAACAACCAATAGCATATGGGCATCAATCAAGTGAGGAATGCACGGTGCACGGAGAGGCACCAGGCGGGACTCGGCGATGAATCACGAAAATCACTGGAGCTACCTGAGCGGGCAGAAGGATATGGCAAAAAAGCGCGACACGTGAATGGCACACAAGGGCGGTCGCCCTACACACGGGGACCTCTCCAATTAACACCATCGCGGCGACTTCCCTGGACTGGGTGCATTCGGACTCTCGTACAACAGTCCCCGTCCATACAATCCCGCAGGGCTCTCCTGCGCCGCCCTTGCACCCAGCCTCGCAAACTCTTCGTCCAGCAACGCCCCCGGGTCATGCGGATCAAATATCCTTGATCCCGGTGTGCGGAAGGGCGACTCGGCTGTCGAGCCTGGGGTGGGAAAGACGAGCTTCTTGGGAGTGACAGGTGGAAAGTGGGTAGGCATGTTGTCCCTATCTCTGTCGCGGTGGTAAGACCGCTTGCGTGAGGGGGTGCGGAGGTTCTCGGTGTCGAACACAGCTGGGTTTATACCATCGTCTGGCTTGAAAGTCGCATGCGGAGGCGGGTCAAGGTGTGTCTTAAAGTGAGAGAGACTGGCATTGGGCGTCATGTGGAGGCCTTTGTGGGACAGGGGTGTGCGTATTGGGGAAAGATGGACGGTACTAGTCGCGCCACGATTACGGGGGGGCGTGCTGGGGCGTGCTGGTGGGGTCGTTGGGCGAGGGTAGATAGTTGATGCAAGCTCCGGAACAAGCGCGGGGAGGGGAGGAGGGAGTTGTTGGCTGGCTGGCTTTTTCCTGGATCTTGTACGCCGGTCAAGGGTCGGAGATACTGGCATAGGCGGGAGGGCACGCGATTTCTGGGATAGAATATAACTGTGGACGCAATATTCACGATGAGAGAGCTTACCCTCGGTGGTGTCTTGTGGGACGCAATGCTCTCCTTCTGCGTGCCCTTGCGGATCCGAGCTTCTTCAAGCAGCACGGCCCCTGGCTCGAGCAATGGAGTCGATTCGATGTGCACGTCTGCTGCGTCTGTCTGTGGGTGGTCCTCCGAGAGAAGCTGTGGGCTAGAGGAGGAGCCGTTATTTGGAATTAATTCGGGAAGAGATGAAGAAGGCGGTGCGGGTGATGTCTGAGACGCATCCGAGCTCTTGACGGCCGACGAAGGGGGAAGAGAAGAACCTCCCACAGCACCAGATGTGATGCGGGCATAATGGGATGTTGGTGGAAGTGGAGGGAAAATAACCTCTGCGGGCAGTTGCGTGCATTGTTCGTAGTACGGCTGATGATGAACCGACGGGCACGGAGGGAAAATGGGGAGGAAGTGGGTGGCAGAAACAAGGGGAGGCAGCGTCGAGCCCTGGAACGGAGCAGGGGCCAATGCTGGCACAGCAGGCGAGCTTGTGTCGGTGGAGGAAACGGGTTCCTTCTTTGGGCGTTTCGCTTTTCGTCCCAATGCGGCATCATCTGCGGGACGCTTCTTTGGCGGGGCTTTCTTTACCGCTGCGGCTTGTTTGTATTCAGCGCAGAATTCTTTCCTAAAGTTTCCGTTGGCGAAACATTCGAGATCACAGTCCCAGATCGCCCATTGTGTCCGGCCAAGGCTGCGATCGCGCGGCGCTTTGCGGAAGCAAACTGTTGTGGAGAGAACGTGACGGATGGAGTTCATCCAAGTAGATTCGTTTCTCTGAAAGTATGGATAGACGATGGTGATCCAGTCATAAATTTCTTGTAGTGTGAGCCTGTGCTCGGGGGAAGAGAGGACCGCTTGGCCGATAAGGGCGGCATAAGAGAGTTCTGGTTTTTTCTTTGAATAAGGACCAGGGGGGAGTTTATAGGGTAATTTGTCGTATTCATCTTCGTCTGGAAGGGGACCCATTGGGCCTGGTGATGATACAAGATTAACGATACGCTTCGTGGAGGGTGTCGCGAAGGGAGATGAGCGTGGGGGAGAAGAGGAAGGGAGAGGCGACTTGTAGTAGTTGTTTCGACGTGGCGTGAAGAGATCCGCGTCCTGTGATGCAGATTGCGCTTGGACGGGTATGCTTCCGGTGCGAGAACGCGTCGGAGTGGGAGAAAGGGGCCGAGCAAAGGCAGTCTGTAGGGAGGTCACTATGGAGCAAACGAGAAAAAGAGAGCGAGGTGGACCTTCTTGTGACGCGAAGGGGGCTCGATAGAGTCATAGTCTCTATAGTACTTGTTGTGTTGCGGTGTAACGGGGGGAACCGAGATGGTATTATTTTGCGGTGGGTCCTATTAGAGAATATAGCATCAAGAAGAACGTGGCATTGAACGTGACGGACCTGTGGAGCGAAGCTGCTCGAAGAATCAGACTGATCTGAGTCTGGGACGCGTCGCGAATCGCGTGACTGCATGAAAGCATCGAGGCTGAAAGACGCGCGGGCAGGTGATGGCGAGGGGGGTGGGCGATCTTTTACCTTGGCCTTCTTTTCGCGTTTCGCCTGGCGACTCTTGCGCTCGAGGATCATTTCCATGCTGTCCATCTGCCTGAGGGGCATTGGGGGCTCGATGGGCTCTGACTTCACGGGCGTGGACGGGGGTGGTGTCTGGGAGTAAGCTGGCGCGCTCGGGCGCGAAACGGAGCGTGTTCCCGAGGATCCAGCAGCTGTGCCCGCTGTTTCCCGTGGATCCGCAAGAAATGCACTCGCCGCGGCGGGGTCGTGCTGGGTGAGGAATTGACGCATCTGGTCGCTGTGTCGCAAGAGGTCATCTCTGGTGAGTCCTATCGACAGCAACACCTGAGAAATCGGAGAAACGGGTTTCGCAAGAGGCTCAGCCATCGCATACAAAAGATAAAACAAGAGAAGGAAAAGGAAAAAGACGCGAGCTCGTCGTTGCCGTCGACGTTCACGAAAATACAAGGACGCCGTCACGCTCTGTGTACTTGTCACACATGTCACATCTCTCTTGCGCATTGCAGTCATGGTGTATCATAATCTCAAAGGTGAGCTCGACGTCCACCGCGATGACCTCACTGCTCACCATCACAAACAGCCCTCATCAAGGGCCTGCGAGCATGCAAGGTTTGTGCTCGTCGTTACCTCGCCGACGACGCCGCTCACCCCATTCAGACCGTCGCAGACGAACGCGCACTCATCCACCAGGAATCCGCAGCCATTCGGGCTTCCTTCAGAGAGGAGGACTCGTATGCTCGTCACCACAGCATTGCAAAGCTCCTCTACATACACATGCTCGGTTCACCAGCCCACTTTGGCCAGATCGAATGTCTCAAACTCGTCGCAAGCCCACGCTTCACCGATAAACGTCTCGGCTACCTCGGTATCATGCTCCTCCTCGATGAGAACCAAGAGGTACTCACACTCGTCACAAACTCGCTCAAAAAGTCTGCATTTCTCCTCTTGGCTCTACTCCGTACTCTTACTGGCGCTGCAGCGACTTGAACCATGCGAACATGTACGTAGTAGGCCTTGGCCTATGCACATTCGCAAATATCGCGTCCGAAGAAATGTCTCGCGATCTTGCAAATGAGATCGAGAAACTGCTTGGCTCGAGCAATACCTACATTCGCAAAAAGGTTTCATCCTCATCTCGTTCCCTTTGCCCTCTCATCCGTACTTCGTTTGCAGGCAGCCCTCTGCGCTTTGAGAATCATAAAAAAAGTCCCCGAGCTTTCTGATCACTTCATCGCGAAAGCCAAGAACCTTCTTACAGATCGCAATCATGGTGTGCTTCTCGCTGCCATCACTCTCGTTTCCGAAATGTGTCAGCAGGACCAAAACTGCACAAACGAGTTCAGAACCGTTTGTCCTGATCCCTTGTCATTTGATGCACCTGATCTCGACCCACCCAGGCCGTCCCTCTCCTCGTCCGTAATATGAAAGCCCTGGCGACCACTGGCTACAGTCCCGAACACGATGTATCAGGTATAACCGATCCATTCTTGCAGGTAAAAGTCCTCCGGTTACTCCGTCTCCTCGGGCAGGGTGATGTCCGAGCGAGTGAAGCTATGAACGACATCCTTGCTCAAGTACGCACACCCTCCACGCTTCCCTCGTCGCCTTCTGAAGTGTCTAGGTCGCTACAAACACTGACTCCACGAAGAATGTTGGAAATTCGATCCTTTACGAAACCGTCCTCACTGTCCTTGATATCGAAGCAGACAGCGGTCTCCGCGTCATGGCTATTAACATCCTTGGTAAATTTCTCAGTAATCGTGATAACAACATCCGGTATCTACCACCGTCCGTGCTCAACAATTCCATTTTATTCATGGCACTCGTAGGTATGTCGCTCTCAACACTCTTAACAAAGTCGTCTCTATGGACACAAGCGCTGTACAACGTCATCGCAACATCATACTTGATTGTCTCCGTGACGGTGATATCTCAATACGACGTCGTGCTCTTGAACTCTCATACGCGCTCATCAATGAACAAAATGTCCGCGTACTTGTTCGAGAGCTCCTTGCCTTCCTCGAAGTCGCAGACGACGAGTTCAAGACAGGCATGACCACCCAGATATCCCTTGCTGCCGAACGTTTTGCTCCCAATAAGAGATGGCATATCGATACTGTGTTGAGGTCGTTGAAGCTTGTAAGTAATATCGCCCTCAAAGCAGGCACCAAATACCGACAACTATTAGGCCGGAAACTTTGTCAGAGAAGAGATATTGTCAGCATTCATCCGTCTCGTTGCACACACTCCTGAGTTGCAAGCCTATACTGCATCCAAGTTGTACACTGCTTTCCAAGCCGACCTCTCGCAGGAATCCCTCACACTCGCGGCGGTCTGGGTCATTGGTGAGTACAGCGAGGTGCTCCTCGAGGGTGGCATCATCGATGAAGACCAGCCCAAGAATGTGATTGTTCACGCTTGCCAGGAACTGGATTGCTCTCATTTGTTTTCTTTCACAGATAACCGACCAGGACATCCTTGACCTCCTCCTCTCCTCACTCGATTCACCTTATGCCAACAACCTCATCCGTCAATTCGTCCTCGGTGCCATCACAAAGATGGCTTCGCGTCATACCACTAGCGCTCCCCAACAAGCGCGGGTCGTAGACGTGCTTGCCCAGTACACGACAAATCCAGAGCTAGAGTTGCAGCAGCGTGCAGTGGAGTACGCGAGCTTGTTTACATTGGGTGATCTTAAAGTCGGCGTACTTGAGCGAATGCCACCTCCGGAGCTGAAAGCAACTGTTATGGGTATTGGTACGTCTCATCGGTTTTCAGAGATCACTTGTATGGCTGAGATCCTTCATAGTCAGCGAAAACAAACCAGTGGGTTCTACGAAAGGAGGAAAAGAGGTACGCTTAAACTTCGTTTCATCGTTGTCGTATTCACGCCATGCTCTAGGGTGATCTCCTCGGAGACGACATTCCCTCTCCTTCCCCCCAAACAGTGCAAAACAGTCAAGACCTCCTCGCGGAGATCTTCGGAAGCAGTGCACCAACCAGCACCTCCACTTCACCTCAACCAGCGTCTTTCATATCGCCGCAGCCACAAAAGAGCAACATACAGGACATCCTTGGCCTTTTTGACGCTTCTCCGAATCCTACATCCCCTGCGCCAGTGCCAATCGCATCGGCATCGCCACTGGCATTCTCAATACCCCAAACACAAGCACAGCCGCTCGTACAAACACAGGCACCACCAGCACAACAGCAGCCGTCGACAGCGCCCCGGTTGACGTCATATACCGCATACGAGAAGAACGAACTGAAGGTTACATTGACACCGCAGACATCCGCTGCACGTCCAGGTGTCGTGAACATCATGGCGCGGTTCCAAGTCTCGGGGACAAACACGGCCACAGGGCTGCACTTCCAAGCTGCTGTACCCAAGGAAAGTTTAGCGTTGAAAGCGATTGACGATGTTTCGTGATATTAATTGGGTTTTGGGGACACAGTCACAGCAGTTGCAAATGCTTCCCATGTCGAATTCGGATGTACAGCCTGGGGCAACAGAAACGCAACAACTGCGCGTGATCGCTCCACCCGGAGTAAGTCCCTACTTCTCACTGATAGGCTACCCCGCCGACAACTGACGTGTGCTTCTCTTGACAAAGTCGAGTGTGCGGCTACGATTACGGGTGGCGTTTACGCTTGCTGGTCAGGTGATACAAGATCAGGTTGATTTCTCCGGATTCCCTCCCGGGATAACCGGATCTACGTGATGGGCGGGTGTCTTAGACGCGTACTACTGGGATTTGCATTGTCATGAGATCTATACGAATGTCCGAATGTTTTTTCTTCCTTGGTACTGACTTGTGTGACTCAAAGAGCCGTGTTTTGGTTTATTGTACTTCACCTGACTTGGCTGAATTAACCCCTGTCAGCCCCATCGTCAGCCTCTCGGTGCACTTGCCAGCTGTCGCTGGCTCAACGACACCTTCCTTTAGCCCCTCGACTGGTTCTTTATATCTAGACACCCGGCCCCCCAACAAGCACATCCCAGACATGTCTGATGATTCTGAATACCCAAGACTACCACGGAAGCATCGCAGCGGGGACGACCCCAAGATGATAGGCCTCTGGAAAGTAGGCAGAACGATCGGCAAGGGCAGCTCAGGTACGTCTTCGCAACGTCCTCCACCCGCACACGCCCACCGTCTACCCGCAGGCCGCGTCCGCATCGCCCGACACACCAAGACGGGCCAATACGCCGCTGTCAAGATCGTCTCCAAACAACAATTCATCAACAGCACCACCCTCGCACGTCCCGCCGACACCCCAGAACACATGCTCCTTAGCATCGAGCGCGAAATCGTCATCATGAAACTGATCGAACATCCCAACGTCATGCGTCTGTACGACGTCTGGGAAACCTCCTCCGAGCTCTACCTCATTCTCGAGTACGTCGAAGGCGGCGAACTGTTTGATTACCTCTGTACGCAAGGACGACTTGCACCACCAGAGGCGTTGGCATGTTTTCAGCAGATCATCGCTGCGGTGGACTATTGCCATCGCTTCGGTGTCGCCCATCGGGATCTCAAACCCGAAAACTTGTTGATGGACCGTCAGGGAAACATCAAGGTGGCGGATTTCGGCATGGCGGCGTGGCAGACGGGCGCGAGAGAGGGCTTGTTGCAGACGGCGTGTGGGAGTCCACATTACGCAGCGCCCGAGGTGATCATGGGACGCGCGTACGACGGAAGGGCGTCAGATATTTGGTCGTGCGGAGTAATCTTGTTTGCGCTCCTCGCGGGACGACTGCCGTTCGACGACGAGGACTTGGGGACGTTGTTGGACAAGGTGAAGAACGGGGAATATGAGATGCCCAAGGGGATCGAGCCGGACGCAAAGGACCTGATTGAACGGATGCTGCAACGGGACGTGGAGAAAAGGATTGCGATGTGCGAGATTCTGGTGCATCCGTTTTTCGTGTCGAGCGAGCCTAGGGCGGTGAGTAATGACATGCCTGACCTGGATGCCCTTGCCAAGCCGATCGGAGCGACGGAAGAGATCGACCAGGACATCTTTGCAAACTTGAGGACGCTGTGGCATGGGACGCCGGAAGAGGATATACGCGAGGCGCTCAGGAGCGAGGCACCCAATTGGCAAAAGGGAGTTTATCGTTTGCTGATCCGGTATCGGAACGCGCGTCTGGAAAATTATGACGAAGAGGAAGAAGCCGCGGCGAGAGCCGGGAGGCAGAGGAGTCGGAAAGTGTCATCACACGGCGGGGATGCTAATAGCGACCAAGGTATGGTACGGACGACGTCACTGGCCACAGATCTTGGGCGGTCGCAGTCGACGTTGCCGCCCCGTGCAGCGCCACCGACACCCCGACGAGCTGTACGCAGGAATATGAATATGGTCGAGGAGCTCGTGCAACTGGGTGCTCCACAGATTGTGTTACACTCACCAACGCCCCCCCGGCCGGGTACGATGCACTCACCTCTGGCCTCGCGGTACTCGTCGTCTACTTCACCACTCTCTCCAAACCTCCCTGCGCTCACGATACCGGAGGTCAAGGACGACAAGATGCAGTTGTTCTTTCAGCAAATCGTCGAACATCTCAACGCGATGGAGATACGCGCAGGTATGGCGTCTGCGCCTGCATCGCCGCAGCTACAGTCTGGGCCACCGTCTACCCCAATCACGAGCATGGATTTCGGCAGACAGCGACAATCAGTGTACGATCCCGAGCGTGGAGAACACAGCCATAGGGATCCACTGGTTCCAGTCTATGGCAGCACCTCATCAAATACGCGACACGAGTTGATCCACCACGCTGGTCAATTTGGAGAACTGGACAAAGAAAACGGACATTATCACGGGGCCAACACGAATAGTATCGCGAAGAAATCGTCGCTGCGCAACAACGACACGAGCACACGGAGACAGCCCCTGCGTGTGCAAATCGTGGAGCCCTCGCCCCGGGAGTTCCAAAGGAAGAAGAGCATCGAGACGTCAACACCACCGATGACGGTGTCCCCCGCGTGGTCAGACAGCTCGTTCACCCTACCGTCGACGCCGCGACGACGCTGGCTTGGGAACGTGTTCAAGTTCAAGCCAGCGAGCCACCAAATGCTGTCTGTGCACGATGGGTTCACGACCCGGGAAGAGTGCAGGCGGTTGCTTGTTGGGATTGGTGTCAAGGTGGTCCTCACGCTCTCTGAGGGGAGTGGCATTCTCAAGTGCCGGTTCGACGAGACAAGGGATCCTGCCGTGATAAAAGCGGTGAAGTTTAGAGTGGAAGTACGCGAAGCGACGGTGCAGCAGGCAAGGGCGGGCTTCCAGGTCGCGTTGCAGCTGATCCAGGAAAGAGGGGCGTCATCAAGTTTTCAAATCATATGCCAGCAGTTGAGAAGCGTTTGGGAGTTGGATTTCGTCCGACCGCCGATGGGGGCGCATAGTCCGGTGTTCAGTCCAGAGATGACGGACAGACGGAGGCTTACAGAGATAATGGTGTATCCCGATTAGAACGCATCTGTGCAGGATCTGAAAAGGTATCTATCTGACTCACTTTTGGGGGGTGAAATGAGTGCTACAGAGTAGTATTACAAAGGTCCATCCATGGTGGTAATCGTGCTAGCAAAGCGCCACGGTGGCTCGGATAGTATGTTATAGTTTTCATCGATGCTCATTCCCTGATCCTGATGCTGCGACTGTGCGTGATCTACCCGCAGCGAGTGGTGTCTGCCAGGTTTAGATACGACGGCAGTTACGGGGTCAGAGCTAGATATGCGAATGAATCGTAGCAACTGAACGTAGGCAACTTCTTTCTGGTCCCATCTACGAAAGAGTTGGACGGTAGGTTCGTGTGTGAGATCTGGGACCTCTTTGGAAAATGTCAGGTGTACTGGCTGAATCGCAGGCGGTGGTGAAGCCTCGGACTCACCGATCCCAGTCCTGTACTCCTCCGTCTCTCTCAGTTTGATCTCTTCTAGCTTTGCCTCCTTCGTACTCTTCGACCTGCCCTTGCGCCGAGCCGTGCGTTCCTGCTCGAGCTCGTCATCATGTCGGGTAAGCCACACGTCCCGGACGACGGTATGCAACTCTTCGAGGGTGAGTACACCAACTGGGGGTAACGCGTGGTAGAAGAAGCCATAAACGTCCGCTAGTCCAACGTCAGCACGAGTCCATCGATAGTAGATCACGATGGAATCGATGACGGACCTTGTACAGTGTGTTTTTTGGACCGCTTGACGGTCGCTTCTGCGAGTTTTGACTTTCTGAGATGTGTGCGAGCGAGTTGGGCAGCTTTTCGAGAGTCTGGGTGGAATATCTTTGCTTTCTTTTGTCCGGCCATGGTGGCATCTAAAATACCGTGTCCCACGTGACTACTAAGCACTTTCCCCATTATCACGACAAGCAAGAAATGAAACAAGTCCAATGTTCAACCAGCTGGAGTTTGGAGTCTGGTACTGTATTGTACCAACATATACCACCCCCTCCACATCACAAGTCCAAGAGCCCTGGCTCCCTTTCACGCTTGTGACAAGCCTGGGCACTTGGAGCTGAGAGTCTCCGGGTGCGGTTCATGAGTCTTTTCTGAATCCGACTCATCCAATCAGTCTCCCCTTTCCACCAGCTAAAAGTTACACTAACAAGTTCATTCTTACGAGCATTTTCAGCAGCCCTAGGTCACTCCCGCCACTGGCGTGTCCACTGTTACCAAGATCATTGGGGAGAGATTATTTGCTGGTCTGCAATGCACTAGATGTTTCCCGGGTGTGAAAAAAATTGGGTCTCGAAGACATTCACCAACTAACGTGCCTTGTTGTACCGATACCCCATCAGAGTTGGCAAGGGCTACCGTCCGATCCCGTCGCAAAGGTGGAAGCTATCCCTTTCGTGTTTGCACCTACTAATATACTAATAGTCCCAGTCGGAACAAACTCGCTGGCAGGTCACCGATGGCATCGGTCACGTTTCAGCCGATCCAAGAAATGTGCACACCATTGGCCAGACATCGAGGTTCTTTCCAATGGAGCGACAGCTTGAGAAAGAATATGACTAAGTGGAAAGAAAGTAGGAACTACTCTTGGTGAGCAAAGTAATATGAAGGAATAACGTTGCTTACGTCCAATCAAGAATGCTTTGTCGAACAAGTGAAAGCACACAGTATACGGTGCGATTCTGTAAGCGCTCGGAGCGGGAGCAGAAAATTGTGATGATCCTTAACAAACACCTAACAAACATCCCAACAGGTATGTTTTACAGGGGAAAAAAGGTAGTTCAAGGGTGATACTACAATCCGCCCACTGATGTTCCTGAGTAATTTTTAGTCCTTCGTGTGTTGGAGTCTCCGAAGGGGTGTGGGTCAAGAGAGTTACCGGTGACCGTACGTGACTCCGTTATCATGATTGTAGCGAACACGACAACGGCTTGGAAAGAAAGCCACCATGATCGTCGACGATCATTTCTTAGCCCCGGAGTTGTCACAGTAGCAACTCACATGCAGCAAGCGGTGTTTTCCAGGTCTAGATGGGACGGCTAACTCTTGGATCTGAAATAGGAATGCCGACGAAGTCGCAGAAACTGTAACACTAATCGACTTGGCTCATCTAGAAAGACTTAGAACAAGGAGGTTCGGATCAGAGTCTCATGGGAGGATATCAGGTACTTACTCTTGCTTGTAGCGTGAACCATTACATACTTACAAGTAACTCGGAGCGGTACGGGCTGCTCGTGCGAAATCTTGTCACCCCCGACGTCGGATTAGCCATGGGTCCGGGGTTAGTCGCGCATCCTGCACCACAACGTGCAATTCGTCGGGTGATCACGCCATCCTGGAGGAATGCGCAGTAGAGGGTTCGCGTGTACACATGTCAGTAGAATCAAATTAAACGGCAGGATCCGTGACCAACCAACCATACATAGAAACAAGACGCTGTGAGTTTTGACCCAAACTCAAACTTGACCGAATCGAACGGCTGGCCGCATGGGTGTCATCTTGTTTTGAGTTGGTTGCAGAGCCCGGCTATAGCACTGGCCAATGATTGGAGTACAGTTCACTCATGCGCTCACGGTGGCTAGACGAAGAAGCTCGAACTTCCTGTAAGCTCCTTTTGCACCCTCGCCACTTCTCTGTCATAGCGACAAATATAGATCTCTTAAAGCGCTACGACTGTGGATCACCGCAGAGAGCTCAGGCGTCTACCAGATGACCGTATAGCTTACGAATTCTTATCCCATGTTTCAGATCTAACCATGCTGCTGGCAAAGGATAAGTTCTTTCGATTGTCACGGACCTTACTGTTTCGCCAATATCGCACAATGCGCAGTCCACGGTTTGATCTACAGGTCCATGGCCTAGTCTGGAAGGTTCGATTCCTTCTCCGTTGTAATATCACTCGGACATTCGGAAGCGCTCAGGCTATTGTATGTGGAGCACAACTTCCCTCTTCACAAGGAAAGGTGACCCAATGTTTACAAACCGCTCGTGGATTGCACTCTCAGAAATATATCATTATTCCACCTTGCCCATCCCCCGAGGGTCGAAGTCTATTCTAAAATTACACCATCCACACCTGTGGAGCTCGGGTCAATCATACAGTCGTGCGCGAAAGAATCGAACGGAACAATGCGGACGAAAATTCGACTACAATTTCGATAGTTTTTATTTGGTTCACGCGGTACCAAAGGTCGGTCAATCAGTCGAGACTACTTCGTTTTGCTGCTGTTGTTTTCGTTCGATATTTGACGTTGCAGATATTTTGTAATGTGTATTCAGACTTGTCTTGCTGCTTGGAACGTATAAAGGGCAGAATGCAGCAAGCAAAACATCAGGGCATTCAGTCGCAAAGTCCTCTGTTTTCAGATTCTCGCTCAGCTTTCCAAACCTCGTTCATCATGCGTTTTTCCAAGTCGCTCGTCGCATTCGTCTTCCTCGGTATCGCCGCAGCAGCGGCCGTTCCAGACGTGGCCGTCGTCGACGCTGCAGTAGTCGATGACAAGGGACACGGTCATCATCATCATCACCATCACCCTGCTCGCGACACTGTGGAGGAGATGCGCAAGGGACACCACCACAAGGGGCATCATCACCCTCCCCGCGACACTGTGGAGGAGATGCGCAAGGGACACCACCACAAGGGGCATCATCACCCTCCCCGTGACACTGTGGAGGAGATGCGCAAGGGACACCACCACAAGGGGCATCATCACCCTCCCCGTGACGCTGTGGAGGAGGCGCGCAAGGGACACCACAAGGGACACCACCACAAGGGGCACCCGGATGATACTGCAGATGCCTAAAGCCCTAGACAGTAAGTGTTCTCTTCTCAAACATAATGATTCATAGCTGATCTCCCCTTCTAGATTCAGTCAACCGAGCCTCTCAAGGCTCTCACCATTTCATGAGCTTCGTTTTGAGATATGTGTTGGAATGTTGAGTTGCTGGGCAGCGAGTGTGATATTCTTTGTAACAGTTCACCAGTTATATATTCTGTATTTTGACGCACAATTGATTTGTGTGCTCCCATTGAGCTCATTGTTTTTAAAACTGATATCCGTGCCTACCACATCATCATTCGTATCATTTCCGATGGCCGAGTATCATGCTGATGCTGACAACTTCCTTTCTGTGTGTCATCACGGTGAGAATATCAGTTTGTATTGGAACTTCGCGCCAAATTCGGATGTGACATCTAGACCGAACGAGCATGATTGTGGGGAAGAGGAAGATCAGGATATTGAATTTCGCGGGCCACGCCCTTCAAACAGTGACAAACACCGTGACTGCAGTGCACCAATGTTCGTCCACAATTACAATTTCGCTCGACGTACGTCCAGTCCGCCCACGAGATGGAGATTGTAACAGTTACGCGCTTGCGCCGTCGGTAAAAGTTGATTTAACGGGCTCTCTTGCCTGGGGTTCATTGCAAAACGTTTAAAACTTCCTTGTATCATGCTTCCACTGGGAACATTCGCGACTACAGGAACCAGGCCCATCCGGAGGAATGATTGCAGTTTATCGTGCGAGAGCAACTGCTCTCGGGATCGTGGAAATAAAAACGAAAGAGGCTCTCTTGTAGTAAGTGATGTATGTACCGGGGAGGTCTTGGCCTCAGTCCAGGGAGTGGCGGGAGTCCTGGCGTAACGGCTGAAGTCCTAGTACGATCGTACTACGGTCGTAACCACTGTAGTCTGTGTGTCCGTACTTAGTCAGCATCGATCCTTGCTTCCTTCCATCACGTCCTGCGGCGGGAGCAGCGGTGACCCCGGTCCAGTGACCACCTTGTATCTCGTTCACATCTGGATCGATACACTTGTAAACCGAGCTGAGCCCCAGTTTGGTCATCGACTCGACCTAGGGTCACCACCGCTGTTTCAAGATGAAGATGATCGATTCGGCTTTCCTCCTAGACTCGTGACCAATCCATCTACGAGTGGCATTAGAACAAGACTTCATCAACCACTGGAAAACGGATCGTCTCAGAGGACGGCAGTATCATGAGAAGTGAGATCCAAGAAACAAACGCGAGTCAAATGATGCGCAGTCAGGGGTGGATTCAGACGGTGGGATCTTCGAGGCATCAACAACTCATTCCTTGCAAGGTAAACCTACAGCATAAATAGATATAATGGGTCACACACCCTCTCCTTTGCCGTCGAACTTGATCTCGTTTGATCTAGTTTTCTTAACTGGGGGACTGGTTATACCATCGACATGCGTTGACCACGGTCGATTTGGATCTCGGTCAGTCTCGTGATGTGGACTTGGGTCCTACGTCTTCGTTCTGCGAGGAGATTGCTGTCCATCATGGTGGACGTGTTTCCGAGCGACGCGTGTGTTATCTGGCCAGCCCGCGCGACCAGCCCGACGCGAATAATGACCATATAAAACGTGATGGAGATGATGGGCGTGACCTGGTAACCACCAATAACGTTTCAGAGACTCCTCATCAGCGAGCGAGGCACGATGGGCTAACCATGTCCAGAACTACGTAGTGACCATTGCTTTGATTGACAAAGCACATCAACGCCACAACAAGGGCGAGGGAGTAAATCGCGCCAGCATCGACAATGATGTGTAGAATCGGCCGCACTTGGGACCATCCATTGCTAGCGCCCTGGCCCGTAAACTTCCGGTTGACATACCAGATACGGGAAATCAACAAGACTGGTAAAAGTGGGAACATTTTCAAAAACATACATGCATAAAAAGGTGACTACGTACTGGTCGCCAAAAGATTGGCTGCCAACGCCGTTGCCCAAAACGACGTAATCCATTGATTAAGGGCCCCGCGAAAAATCCCGCTTTGCGTCGTGCCAGTGTGCTGTGAGGTCACGCCGCTCATGAATCCAGTTACTTCGGAAATGTCATCAATGATTTCAGTCACTCCCAAAACATGTTGCACGTACCAGCAGCGGCACACCAGAGTAGCAAAGGGAAGATCATGACGAGTTTAGATTGCCATACCACGTAACAGCGGTAAAGCTGCAACGCACTCAGTGGATGACGAACTTGATCGACAAAAACAAAACGCACGATAACGCCGTCCCCCATCAGTGTCTGTGCAATAAAAAGCTGGTTCTTGACGTAGAATGTCCATCGCGATACGTCCGAAAAATACACGACAGGGCCTCATGTATAGGTGTCTCGATAAAATATCAAACCATACATGACCCTTATGATATGGGTTACAAGGTGCTTCACACCGACAAGGGATCAGTCTCTGTCGGATATCTCGAAAATGAAAGGAGACGCGCACCGCCGTGCTGATCAGTAGCAACAAGCATGCTACCGTGACCATCTTACGATTCACTTGGCGAGTGGATCGCTGGGACAGCAGAGTCCAAATCGTTCCTCCAAACATTAACAACGAGAAACCTTGTTCCAAAGAACGTTCAGTATCATTTTTTCCTCACGATTTATCTCCATAGGGTCTCACCATACAAGAGTGTCTCCAGTAGCACTGAGAGAAGCTCTGCCTTATCCAGAGGGATGCCACCAGTACTCATATTTTAGGATTTGCACTAGCAAGACACCCAAGCGAACGTGTATGCCCGAGATAGCAGGGAGATAATGGGAAAGGGTAGAAGGGGGTGAGCTGATACGTGGGGGCAACATCGCTCCCACAGGACTGGTATATCCCGAACATCATCGCAGGTGGCTGTAGCCATGGACAAGTTTGTATCCACCACGCTTCCAGTGCCCCATTGCTGTTCCGTATCATTGGCTGTGGCATTCTGCCTCGTACAAACCCGAGGCTCACCCATTTTTTCCGCTGACCTCAACCCAAAGACCGGGGAATTATCCGATCGCTTGCCTTGGAGCGTTAACGACCCGCATCAACATACCTGTGAATTGGGAGAGATGTAAGAAGAGCGTAATTGATAACGGAAATCAGTAGGGCTTCCCATCAATACAGTACATCATCTCATACTGTATACGGTCGACGCTGCGCAATTGTGCACCTCCAGGAAATCCGGCGAGGGGATCAAGAGAATGGTCGGACCCGCCCAGGAAGGGCGTACTACCCTGAAACGACAGCTACATCGAAAGATCTGGGCAACTCCGTATACCAACACGCCAGATGATGATCGGCCATCGTGTGCATCGCTTACCGGACATAAATGGAATGCTTACCTCAGCAACACAGGTGGCAAGCTTCCGTCCGGAGCCGGAAAGCGCTTCCGCCTGTTCTCTCCCTCCCATGATCCCTTTCCGTCCTCAGGCCTTAGCTCTCAGTGCACGTTGTCATACGTAGCATCAACTGTCCATTTTCTTTCTTTCGCGCTCACAGCAATGCCCAAAGAGTGGCACATCATACGGCGGCATCGGGTCAGCCACACAATCATGATGTGTTAGCCACCCTTCCAGCCATGTGCTCGGTCCGCCGTCTCTCTCCTTTCCCCAACAGCTGACAGGTAGTTATTTCACCTCAGCTTCCGCAGACCCTGTCTTGTAAGCGCTTCGTTGTATCTTACTGCTTACCACCCATGTGACATGCAGCACTGGCATATCCTCACCGGTAATGTTTGTTGTAACAGGTCTCCACACCAAGCGACGCCCACACATTGGCACTGACAAGCCCACTGGAACGATCAGGAAACAGTATATCGGGAAGCTCGGCCTACTTCCGCCCGTAACACGCCCACATCAACGCCTTCGTCCCGTGAAGCTTTCGGCTTCCGTTTCATCTTTAAGCCCGGCCTCGCCCCGCGTTTCAGAACCAAGGATGGTTCGGAATGACAGCGAAAAGAGCGCTTTGAACCGAAACGAGCAAGGTAGACCTCCACCCATCAAAGTCCCGCTCGCCCCAGCTCGAGTTCGCAGGTTTATACCGAAGCCATTGATTCTGGTGGAGAGAATGAAAGCGCGTCAGCTCCTGCTCGGGGCATCGCCGCCCGTCGCCTCGGAATATTGCGCCGTTCCCGGGTCGTTGAACTGCCCAAGGACTGCGGTGACCACTCCTCTTTCCACACACGTGACGCCAACGACTCGTCGGATCCGGACGTGCAGTACTCTGTCGTCAGACTCGCACCACTCAAGCAGTGTCTCTTTCCGGGTGTCTTTGCGGAACGATGTCGTGTTCGGGAGTGGCTTTGGGATGATGCCTCGATCGGTGAGACCCCTGTCGGTCGTCGCTCTGCGCGATAGTTCGTCGAGTACGGACACATTTGTGACCGATTCTCCGTGCTGCATCAAACGGGCTTCCTTCAAGGTCCCGCTCTTGGTTACGGAAACCGATGCTGCCAATCACCATCTGGACGTCGGATCTGATCCTAGGAAGAAATGTGTACCCTACACTGGCGTCCCGGTTCTTGTCAATTCGGTGGCCGCGGACGTCGTGCATCGGACTTGTCACACTGATACTTTCAAACCTGCCGTGACGAGCACGCCGTTTGCATCGAGTCAAGCAAACACCAATGGGATCCCATCACCGACGGCATTCATCACGTCAACTGTATACCCGATCTGTCCACCGGAGCAGACGCCTGGGCTCTCTGATGAATCCGAGATCGTGTCTCCCACTTCTCGAGCGATGTACTCTTTCAATGCCCCCAAGAGTGCCTATATCGTCAAGCTTCCCAACTCGGGGTCTACTATTTCGCTCTCGAACGGGACGAGTCTCGCATGTTCGTCAAGCACCGCCATGTCATACTCGAGGCTTACAAAGCCTGGTGCCCCTTCTGCAACGTTTACAAACGCACCCCAGCTAGCTCTCGACTTTGGGCAACTATCGAGCCGTGCCGCACCCGCATCCCCGACATTGGTGCTCGACGGCGTCTTTGCTCTCCCACAGTTATCACCATCGTCGTTACTTTCACCCCATAGAACGCTCAACGGGTTCCATCGACCTCGAAAACCAGCCTCACGTCGACCCCTTGCCGACATATCCAACGTGCCTGCCATTGCTTCCCCATCCCAACCAGTGCCACTCTCCACGTCCCAAACCTCATCCTGTGGAGAATCCGGCCCAGAATCCCCGCGGACAAAACTTGCCCACGTCCTCACCACCCACGCCCGATCGCAGACGATGGATCAGACGCGTAAGCACACGCGCGTGCCACCACTCGTGAGGGGTGTCTGGGTGTCGAACAATCCGAGGACGCAGTGCGAGATCGAGGGATTGAGAATGCGGAGGGTCGTTGGGCTTGGTCGTGGTCATGGCCTTGGTGGCAATGTCGGGGGTGATGGTGGTGGGAGAGGGACGATCGGGCGAATGTCGCTCGCAGGCGTTGGGATGGTGGCGAAGCTCCGCACGCGGTGGGAGACGGGCGATGGAACGTTGCGGTAGCCTTGGTGGTTGCCCATGATGGCCGACGTCATTTTCCCCTCTCGAGTTTGTTCTCTGTTGGAGATTCGTGCTTTCCCTCGCCACAGAGGGTGCATTCCTGGAATAACTCTTTCGTAAATCATGTGTCTTTGGGAAATCCGTGCTGCACGATTGGATGATGTTTGGAACACTGATACACCCAAATACGTACACGTGCACAGACACGGCACGGACGCGCCTTCTCAATCAGTAGTATCATACAACGCAAAGCTTCAAGATCACCAACTTCAACCTTCCCGAGATACCCAACTCCTCAGGCGCCATTCCAACGTCCGAGCGAGTATCCGACCTTCATAAGGGTTTCGATGGCGCGGTTTCCGCCCGCGTTATCGGACGGTACAGAATATCGCACCAGGTCCTCGTCAAACGTGGCAAAGTCATGCGGGAAGATGGCGATGATAGTGCTTCCACCATACGCAAAGTAGCCGAGTTCGTCTCCGCGACGCACGCTCGCATCTTCCTAGATCCGCGTCAGATCGCCGATCGCACCATCCGACTGGTCAGCAAATACGGCGCGATTAGGTTCGACGGCGCGGCTCACCTCGACCGTCCAGACGATGCTTCCTACAAGCAAGGCGCCGATGGCGACAAAGGCAATCGGTTTCCCGAGAGGGTATGTTTCAAGAAAAGAACGGAACGTTTGTTGCGGGAGAAGACGTCGAGATTGGTTTGGTTGATCGCTTGGGGATTCACTGCGCAACAGTGGATCAGACAGTCGCCCCACGCGTACGAACGAAAAACGTTTTCTGACCCGTATAGTACTGCCCCGGGACGTCCGTAGCCTTTCCAAAGACAGTTGCATCGATGGGTGAATGGAAACGATGATAGTCCGAAGGCGCGAGGCGGAAGATGGCAAGAGAACCACCGTCAAACTGGAGACACGACGGGTGCGAAGGTTCGAGGTTCAGCAACGCAGGGATCGAGAACTCGTCACCCTTGATCCAAAACTTGTGCGCGAGATCGACGGAGGGGTAGACGACGAGTCGGCAGTCTGCCGCAGAGCATAGCCCAGCTGGGTGGTCGGCATTCTCGACGGGCCGTGCACCTGGTTTGAGTTTGCGGTAAAAGAACTCGTTGAAGGTGGCGTAGTGTTCGACATCTGGATAGAGGAGCTCGTCGAGGGAGAGGTTGTAGGTACTGATAAAGAACGGTATGTTCTTGATGCTCTCCGGGGAATCATAGATCTTCCCCTCACGGAGGCTCTGTTCACGGAGTATATCCTCGACGTGTTTGCTACCCTCGAGTAACTTGACCTGTTCTTTGCCGCGAAAGAGGAGGTGCATCCCGAGTCGAGCGTAAATGGGCATACTCTCGAAGAACTTTTCTCCTGTTTTTCTGTCGAT
>JAHZSR010000260.1:20000-22500 GCA_025782845.1 Boletus coccyginus | reverse complement strand
GGACTACCAGCGACCAGAGACATGAATGCCTCACGATCACGGCGGATCCTCGAGTGGTTAACTGTTTCAGGTCTGGCCATCGGCAATCAATCCACACCCTTCATCCAATGCCGACACTCCCAGTATCGGACCGATCGGACGACAGATCATCCATCGCTGACCTGCAACCGCCCGGCCTTGCATTTCCTCCCAATCAGTACATCCCGACCACGCAGGCACATCCATGACTGGGTTCAGACAAAGCCAGTCACTACGAGGCATACTTGACCAGTGTAGAGAAAAGCACGACCATCATCGGTCGACCTTCCTCCGGACACCATGCTTTCAACCTTGCATGATAGACATGCCCATTCACCCCATAATGCCAACACACCATATACCATGCATCATGAGCAGCAAAGTGGTCTAGCTAGCCTGACAAGCCCGGTCCGATCGAACCGGCCCATCGAAAAAGCATCAGGGACCATTCATTGGTGCTCGCCCGATTTCTCTAGAAGCATCAAGCAAAGTGATCTCACCATCCACGAGTCGAACGATCAATCCTTCCTTCGTTGGATGGCATCAGGGACCATTCATTGGTTGTGCTGAAGTCGACCCACAGGCCGACATGGCAGACGTTGGTTCGTAGCAAAGTGGTCTAGCAGGCAACAAGCTGGATTGATCAACACCAGCCCATCGAAAGCATCAGGGGACCATTCATTGGTACCGTAGAACGCCTACAATACAATACATATATGTAGTTTACCATAGCAAAACGTCGGCAGAGCGACAAGCAAAGTGGTCTGACTACCAATGAATCGAGCGATCGACCATCATCGTTAGGTAGCGTCAGGGAACCAGTCATTGGTTGTGCTCCAGCCAACATGAAAGCTAGTTGGATTGACCCACGGAAGAGAAACAGAACTCGTCGAACCATTGAAATCGAAATCAACCAGATGCTCACATGGTAGACCTCGGCGGGTAGCAAAGTGGTCTAGCTAACGATGAGCTGGATCGATCATGCCAGCCCATCAGAAAGCATCAGGGGACCATTCATTGGTACCGCACAACGCCTACACTACATGTAGTTTCCAGAAAAACCCTAGCAAAGCGACAAGCAAAGTGGTCTGACTACCAACGAGTCAAGCGATCAACCATCGTCATTAGGTAGCGTCAGGGGACCAGCCATTGGTTGTGCTCCGACAAGAGTCAAATCTAGTTAGGTTGATCCGACACAAAAAGCCCTCAGAATCCATTGGGGAAGGGTACACGACAACCACGGCTGGCAAATCAACCATAGCTGGGCCCATGGTAGACATCAGTCTATAGCAAAGTGGCCTAGCTAAGGACGGACAGGTTGATCAAACCGGCCCACCCAAAGCATCAGGAGACCATCCATTGGTACAGGCTGAATGCCTACACTACATGTAGTTTACCTAGAACGACACTAGCAAAGCGACAAGCAAAGTGATCTCACTACCAATGAGTCAAGGGATCATTTGACATCATTAGGTAGCATCAGTGACCAGTCATTGGTTGTGCTCAAAAAAGTGTAGCAATAGTTAAGTTGACTACCAAATGTAGTTGTTGTGTCCACCCCCATATATAGGGCCCAGCCATTTGTTTGGTCACGTTTGCCGTGGTGCGCAAGAGGCGTGAGTTTTGGTGTCCACTAAATCGCGTTTTGGGCATTTTTGGACTCTGAAAAAAAAAAAAGAGTGGTGGCAGTGCAACACAAAGTTGGAAACACTACCAAAAATGCTAATGGACCGCAATTTTGGCTAATTGGACTACACTCTGGCTACACTCTGGCTACACTCTGACCACAC
Source organism: Boletus coccyginus (assembly GCA_025782845.1). NCBI lineage: Eukaryota > Fungi > Basidiomycota > Agaricomycetes > Boletales > Boletaceae > Boletus > Boletus coccyginus. The sequence continues at coordinate 20,692 of JAHZSR010000260.1, read as the reverse complement.
TACACTTTTGCTGCACTTTTGCTACACTTTGTGTACGCTTTTTTGGTACACTTTTCCTACACTTTTGGTACACTTTTGGTAGACCTTTGTACACTTTTGGTACGCTTTATGTACGCTTTTTTGGTACACTTTTGGTACACTTTTTCTACACTCTTCCTTCACTTTTGGTAGACCTTTGACATTGTTTGCTACACTTTGTCTACACTTTTGCTACACTCCAGCCACTACATTGTTTACTACCATTGTTTGCTACACTTTGTCTACATATTTGCTGCACTCCAGCCACCACATTATTTACTACACTTTGTCTACACTTTGATTGCCAAAAATGCGCCACATTTGCTACACTCTGTCCACCACATTGTTTGCTACTCTTTGTCTACACTTTGATTACCAAAAATGCGCCACATTTGCTACACTCCAGCCACCACATTATTTGCTACTCTTTGTCTACACTTTGATTACCAAAAATGCGCCACATTTGTCCACCACACTGTTTCCTACACTTTGTCTACACCTTTGCTACACTCCAGCCACCACATTATTTACTACACTTTGTCTACACTTTGATTACCAAAAATGCGCCACATTGCTACACACCATTGTTTGCTACACTTTGTCTACACATTCATTACCAAAAATGCGCCACATTTGTCCACCACACTGTTTGCTACACTTTGTCTACACTTTGA
>JAHZSR010000260.1:10000-15000 GCA_025782845.1 Boletus coccyginus | reverse complement strand
GGGCGTCCTAACGAAATCCGTAGAAAGTCTCTTGTCGCACCGAACTGGAATCGATCGTACCAGTCAGTGAAGGAAGCCAATCGGCTCCCATCTACAGAAAACAGACGCTCCAGAGCACACTCCCGTACCTCTTTTATAAAGAGAAGGCGTGCTCCTTCATCAGACTTTTTACCCCCATAGGCCACGTCCTGCATCTGCCTATCTAGCGCAAGGTCATTGGCGTGCCAATGCGGTCTGTCAGAGAGGAAATCCCGTGCCTTCCTTCGGGCCTCCTCCACCTCGTCGCTTGATTTCAGTTCGCGTAATAGTACCACCAACACATGGTACGGCAGGTCATGTGGGTCATAGAGGACCCTGCCCATCTCATCAACACCTAGAATCATTCGACGGTAAGACGCAAGCACGTCACTCTGGTACCTGTTGCTCCGTCTATGCAACTCGGCCATGCGTGCAAAGCTATACCAACCCCGGACCGGTATGGGGTTTCTAGGCTCTTTTATCTTCCAGCGATTTCGGGTCTCCTCTCCATCGCCCCAAGCGGAATCGCCGACAGCACCGGCTTTATACCACTCGGCCACTCTTGCTGACATCCAATCAAGACCCTCCTGGTAAAAGGTCTTCACGTGGGGAGTCCGTGGGTCTTGGACCTCCCAGTAGTCTGCAATGATTTCATTGTCCGGCTGGACCTCCAGCATAGCATATTTGTATTTCCCGCCCTTTCCCCACTGCCATCCCCTCTCGCTCTTTTGAGGGGCATGGAAGCGCTTGAGCCAAAACTCGTTTTCCGAACACCAGGTTCGCTGGGGGTGGAAAGCGTGATCCGCCTGCAGAGAGACCAACAAGGTCTTCATCGGCGGGTCACCGAGTTTGAGTTTGTGGAACAACCGCGCTCTTTGTCCCGCATAAAATTCATAGATAAGCGGGATGCCGAGTTCCACACTCAGGACCATACTAGCAACGGACTTGTTAGATTTCTTTAAGCCAACACACCACCGGAGGGCGAGATCAATGACTCGCTGAACCGGGGCAGCCAGCTTCTTGTTGAAGCCTAAGAACTCACTTCCATACGCCATCACTGACATGACGAAGGCTTTCACGAGTTCAGCTTTTAGAGGGAGCGGGCAGGCCGATTCGCGTAATATCGGCTTCAGTGTACTCAAGGCGGTCAGGCCCTTAGCTGCAAGCGACTTTGCATACAGCATCGCATCAGTACTCTTTCCCTGTAACAAATTCGCAGTATCTCCTCCCATGAATAAGGGCAAGTCCTCCGACACCTCAATGCCCAAATACTTATAAGAGGAGACTTTCGGGAAAGCCCCCCTTGGTGTGTCGAAGGTCGCGTCAGCGTAAGAAGCCCTAAGGCCCTCATCATATGACCACAACATGACACCACTCTTTGCGAAGTTACAATGCATCCCCCACTTTTCCCCCCACCGAACTATATTCACACATCGACGTTGCATCATCTCGATTGATTCCTCAAAACAGACGATATCGTCAGCATACATGCCACCATCCAGATTAAAACACAGGCGAACTGGAGGGGCGCCTTCACGAGGGGCCCTCCGCAACGAGGCGGGGACACCAATACCAAGCTCGGACGGCCTAGTATCCACTAAAAAGTGGTCAATGAAGACTATGAATAACAGTGGGGAGAGTGGACAGCCTTGGCGGAGCCCTCGCCACATATCAAAAGGCTCTGCTAGCTTGCCACACGCGCGTACTCTCATCTTGGAACTTCTATACATGGCCTTGATAATGTTCAAGTACTTACCACGTATGCCTCGATGGTCTAACACTCGGTAAAGGGCCCCATGGGGTACCCTATCGTAGGCCTTTACTAGGTCAATGAATAAGCCCAAGGTAGGCTGACCGTTCAGGTTCCTCCGACGCACGCTTTCCGCCAGCACCAAAAATTGTGCTATGGCTTCTTCTCTCCTGCGAAACCCGCTCTGCGAACGGGAGATAGGCACTTTATCCGCGCCAATCAGCTTCTCGAGTCGGTGGACCATCACGACCATGATGATCTTCAGGCTCACCGATATCAGACTAAGTCCTCGATAGTTCACCAGGAGTTCTGGGTCACCTTTCTTGAACAGATTCACGATCACAACTTCTGACCATTCATCTGGTATGTCTTCCAGGTCCCAAACTGCTTTAAGCACTTTCCACAGTGCTTTGCCCATTGGAGAGAGGGGGGCTTCCGGGAGCTTTCTCTCAGGCAGAGCCCGGACAGACATGTCCGGGTGCTTTGCCCTGTCGAGCCCAAATGCCTCCAACATACATTCCTCTTTCACCATCGCTTTCAACAAGTTTATATGCATCTTGTCAACACCAGGGGCAGTGTCACGATTCATTCCCCTGATTGCTACCACAATTTCCTTCCAGAGGAGGGGCTTATTCAAGTCCCCATGTGTTCCCTCTGTCCGGGGGTAATTAAGCGATATCGAGTCCCAGTAGCGCTCATCCCTAGACGTGTTAAGGGGGTCATCTTGTGCCAACGCTTGATAATGCTCCTTAACCGCCGCCAAATGGCGTTCGCTGTCCACGCATAGGACCCCTGCCTTATTACGGACAGGTGGTGGGATCGAGTCCCTTTCCTGCGTGTCTACCTGAGACCTAAGCCTAGACCAAACATTCCGGTGATCGTGCATCACAAAGTCTTCGGCTATCCGGGCATAATGCTTTGACTTCTCTCCTCGCCTCCAGCTTCGAAGCTCTCTTTTGAAAGCCGCCTTGGCGGAAAGGTATTGCTGTAGCGCAATGTCACCAGGCCTACGATTCTGTTGCAGGAACTTGGTGACGGCTTCGCTTTCCTTTCTGTACTCCATAAGGAGTTTTTTAAGTCTTCTAGGAAAATACGATTTGTTAGCCGGGGGCCCACTATCCACCCGGATGCCAGTATCAGAACTGACGGTCGCGAGTGTACTGGAGAGGGCAGACGCAAGGTCGGAGAGTGACACATGGTCTGTTGCCTCGAGGCCCTCAAGGGCAAGCCAACGATTATCGTTCACGAGCTCAAACGAGTATCGTGCCAGCTTTCTCCTGTCATATCGCACAGTTGTGCTAGGAGCACTACCATCTGAATGTGGGACATAGGTCCACAAGGTAGAAATCAGCGGCCGGTGGTCACTCATCGCCCATTCGCGGTGGACTCGAGGTCGTTTACAGAAGGTCTGAGCAAGCGGCGACACCAGCATGTGATCCAGCGCTGCCGGATCTCCCCTTATCGGGAAGCGGGTCACAGAGGACCCCACAGGGCGGTGTACATTCAAGCCCACATTCGCCAACCTTTTCTGACAAGTCAGGGGCGGCGCATTTAAATCTCCCATCATCACGACCAGAGCACCACGCTCATTTCTCATGATCCCTTCATATAAGTGTAACAGGGCACGAAAACCCTCATTACGTTGTGACCTCATACTACCACCCGAGGGGAGGTACACCCCAACAAAATGTAGGGGACGAGGTGGGCCAACCAGCCCAGGGACACTTGGTACTTTGACATGGAGAAGGTACTTATAACCCAATAGTTGTTCCTTTCCATGGGGGACCTCGTAAGACGGCAAGGCCTTTGAGACCAACACCGCCTGTCCGCGGAAACCCTCTTGCCAATCCCGTGCATATGTTCTAAACCCGGGGACACGCACCGGGTATTGTGAGGCAGAGACTAAAGTTTCCTGCAGTGCACACACAATAATACGCTCTTTCGCCAAGAATTCAATCACCTGCTCCCTCTTACTAGGGAAACCGTTTACGTTAAGGGTCGCAAGTTTTATCCTGGGATGGGAGGCCATTCTATCTTTTCGTGTCGGTTGGGGATCAGCCTGGGCTCTGCGATCTCGCCAGGATTGCCAGATCGCAAAACGCCACCCACTACACACTAAAGAGTGGTAGTCCGCCAGCCTGCCTTGTCGCTGGAGGGACCGAACAAACGAAGGGGTACGTTTCCTAGTCATTTCCCGAAGTTCTCGAACTAAGGAAGCCGCCAAATCACCACGGACCCACATGTCTATCCGGGGATGTGTAGAGGCATTCGTAACCCTTTTAAGCTTCACGATTTGCTGGTATTCAGACCATGGTAACATGGCGAACAGCTCAGACCACGCTTCGGCGACTGTTGTGCTCTCGACGTTGAAAATACAAACGCGCACACAGTCCAATAGCTCACCACTGGCAGCTACACGTACACGGGGGGTCAAAACCCTCACTTCCCGCGCGGAACCTACGATCATGGCCGTCACTCACGTCGTCAGTATCCGCTTCAGATGGGAGACCCATCCTAGACCCCAGGGAAGAGAAGGGTGAAGAAGAAGTAAGACGTCGACATAGTAAGTGTTCCAGTGTTTACCCGACGCAACTTCCCTACTAACGCTTCCGGACCCGCGGCAGGCCTCACAACCCACCCGGCCATCCGCCTCTTTGGGGAAGCGCAATCGGGAAACCCTAGCCGCGGGGGGTGTCGCGAGACGGAGCTCCCTTGCTCCGCCTAGGAGAGCATGTCAATGCAGAGGCCCATCTATCCCAAGCGTTGTCCGCTAGTCCCCAAACGACTAGGTAAACGCGTGCCAAGTCCAAAATAAGTTCCGAGTGTCGCACTATCCGCAGTTCAGACTTAGAATTTCATAAGTAGCCCGTCTTAGAATCACACACGAGATGTTCACAAGAGAAACAACAATACGTATTCGTTGGTATACAAAAACACAGTATTAGACGAAGGAGGACCAGGTACAAAGTTACGTCCGCATGTACTCAGGCCCAAGTCGTCGCGCCGCCAGATCCCCCAGCCGGAGGGCCACCTTTTCCTTTGTCCTTGGGGCCTCCACCACCAGGGCCGCCTTTCTGACCCGCCTGTCCTCCACCTCCTTTGCCCTTCTTGGCAGGGGGCGCGTTTCCAGAACCTCCAGCCTCCTGCTTCCTCTTCTTTCCTTTGCTGGGGGGAGGTCCCGAGGGGCCAGCCTGAGGGCCGGGTGCCTCCAACTTCGCGAGGCGTTCCTCAA
>JAHZSR010000260.1:0-2500 GCA_025782845.1 Boletus coccyginus | reverse complement strand
ACATGGCAGACGTTGGTTCGTAGCAAAGTGGTCTAGCAGGCAACAAGCTGGATTGATCAACACCAGCCCATCGAAAGCATCAGGGGACCATTCATTGGTACCGTAGAACGCCTACAATACAATACATATATGTAGTTTACCATAGCAAAACGTCGGCAGAGCGACAAGCAAAGTGGTCTGACTACCAATGAATCGAGCGATCGACCATCATCGTTAGGTAGCGTCAGGGAACCAGTCATTGGTTGTGCTCCAGCCAACATGAAAGCTAGTTGGATTGACCCACGGAAGAGAAACAGAACTCGTCGAACCATTGAAATCGAAATCAACCAGATGCTCACATGGTAGACCTCGGCGGGTAGCAAAGTGGTCTAGCTAACGATGAGCTGGATCGATCATGCCAGCCCATCAGAAAGCATCAGGGGACCATTCATTGGTACCGCACAACGCCTACACTACATGTAGTTTCCAGAAAAACCCTAGCAAAGCGACAAGCAAAGTGGTCTGACTACCAACGAGTCAAGCGATCAACCATCGTCATTAGGTAGCGTCAGGGGACCAGCCATTGGTTGTGCTCCGACAAGAGTCAAATCTAGTTAGGTTGATCCGACACAAAAAGCCCTCAGAATCCATTGGGGAAGGGTACACGACAACCACGGCTGGCAAATCAACCATAGCTGGGCCCATGGTAGACATCAGTCTATAGCAAAGTGGCCTAGCTAAGGACGGACAGGTTGATCAAACCGGCCCACCCAAAGCATCAGGAGACCATCCATTGGTACAGGCTGAATGCCTACACTACATGTAGTTTACCTAGAACGACACTAGCAAAGCGACAAGCAAAGTGATCTCACTACCAATGAGTCAAGGGATCATTTGACATCATTAGGTAGCATCAGTGACCAGTCATTGGTTGTGCTCAAAAAAGTGTAGCAATAGTTAAGTTGACTACCAAATGTAGTTGTTGTGTCCACCCCCATATATAGGGCCCAGCCATTTGTTTGGTCACGTTTGCCGTGGTGCGCAAGAGGCGTGAGTTTTGGTGTCCACTAAATCGCGTTTTGGGCATTTTTGGACTCTGAAAAAAAAAAAAGAGTGGTGGCAGTGCAACACAAAGTTGGAAACACTACCAAAAATGCTAATGGACCGCAATTTTGGCTAATTGGACTACACTCTGGCTACACTCTGGCTACACTCTGACCACACTACACTTTTGCTGCACTTTTGCTACACTTTGTGTACGCTTTTTTGGTACACTTTTCCTACACTTTTGGTACACTTTTGGTAGACCTTTGTACACTTTTGGTACGCTTTATGTACGCTTTTTTGGTACACTTTTGGTACACTTTTTCTACACTCTTCCTTCACTTTTGGTAGACCTTTGACATTGTTTGCTACACTTTGTCTACACTTTTGCTACACTCCAGCCACTACATTGTTTACTACCATTGTTTGCTACACTTTGTCTACATATTTGCTGCACTCCAGCCACCACATTATTTACTACACTTTGTCTACACTTTGATTGCCAAAAATGCGCCACATTTGCTACACTCTGTCCACCACATTGTTTGCTACTCTTTGTCTACACTTTGATTACCAAAAATGCGCCACATTTGCTACACTCCAGCCACCACATTATTTGCTACTCTTTGTCTACACTTTGATTACCAAAAATGCGCCACATTTGTCCACCACACTGTTTCCTACACTTTGTCTACACCTTTGCTACACTCCAGCCACCACATTATTTACTACACTTTGTCTACACTTTGATTACCAAAAATGCGCCACATTGCTACACACCATTGTTTGCTACACTTTGTCTACACATTCATTACCAAAAATGCGCCACATTTGTCCACCACACTGTTTGCTACACTTTGTCTACACTTTGATTACCAAAAATGGTGCCACATTGTCACACACCATTGTTTGCTACACTTTGTCTACACATTTTGCTACACTCTACACTTTGATTACCAAAAATGCGCCACATTGCACTACACTCTGACTACACTCTGACCACAGTCTGATCACACCACACTTTTGGTACACTTTGTGTACGCTTTTTTGGTACACTTTTGGTACACTTTTCCTACACTTTTTGGTAGACCTTTGGTACACTTTTGGTACACTTTTTCTACACTCTTCCTACACTTTGGGTAGACCTTTGTCATTGTTTGCTACACTTTGTCTACATATTTTGCTATTGTTTGCTACGCTTTGTCTACATATTTGCTACACTTTGTCTACATATTTGCCACACTCCAGCCACCACATTATTTGCTACACTTTGTCTACACATTCATTACCAAAAATGCGCCACATTTGCTACACTTTGTCCACCACATTGTTTGCCACACTTTGTCTACACTTTGATTACCAAAAAAAGCGCCACATTTGCCACACTGTGTCCACATCACTGTTTGCTACACTTTTTGTACACTTTCTTGCTACACTTTTGCTACACTTTCCTCTACACTTTTTGCTACACTTTTGG
>JAHZSR010000259.1:0-24415 GCA_025782845.1 Boletus coccyginus | reverse complement strand
GCCTCTGTACTGAAAGAAACCTAGCAATCTCTTTAGGTTATGAGCCCTGCTTAGGCTCAATGATCATCATACTGATGTCGTTACCCTGCTTCACGATGTATGATGTACTTGTACTTAGTCTGTTCTACATCGTACTTATGATGATGAGCATGATGTTTGGGTTTATGGGTCAGGTCCAATGGATCTGGGACAACCCTGGCCTGCTATTATTAGCAGAGCTATATCTTCTTTTTACCCATGTCATGATTACATGGACAAATGCTAACCTGGCATCACATAGGAACTTTATGCCTATCCAGGTTAGTCAAGCTCTGATTCCTACTCCTACTCACCATTACATATGGAAGTGTCACTCCAACTTTGATAAGGACTCATGTCCTATCTTGTGTGGAGATTGTTGCATTCATCCGAATTGCACAAATCGTTGTCATTCAGCTGAATTTCCTATTCCACCTGGAATCATCTATCATTCATCTCATCCTCCTCTTTCTTGTGCTCCTCCTCTGACTTTTCTCCCATATCGATTCTTCCAGCTTCTCATCTCCATCCACAATTTTTGCATTCTCCATGGACATCTTTTCCACCATCCATACCTTCTACTTGTCTACTCCAGTACCTCTTCATTATACCTGAGAATATCATGACCTCCAACTCTTCTTCCATCCACCAACGCCTAGCCCAACCATTCCCAATATGACCAGTCCAGGTCTCTCTGAGGAATGAGTCTTCCCCTTCAACCTCGTCTGGTCTAATTTATCCACCAACATCAAACCCTGGTTTGATGAAGCGTCAATTCCAGTCTTCCATGGAGTTACTTTGGTATCACCTCTCGACCTCATGAGATCACCCTAACTGACATCAGCAACAGATTCTCAATCCCACCTCTTACGCTCAAGAACAATACTGTCATCTTATCCGATGTTGTATCCATTGATGAGAGTGTCAATCCCAATGACATGGTCTTTGTTATTGATGAAATCAGGGAACCCAGTGAGATAATAGACTTTGACCAAGCAATGAATCCTCTTCAGATCAATCCAACTCTGAACAATTGGTTGTAATGTTTCCAAAGAATGTCCTTGCACCAATCAGGATCCAGAGATACAAACCATCTTTTATAGGGATCACCATATGCATCAACTGGTAACATACCAGAATGTTCCTGATCTGTTGATCAAGACCAGAAGTACCCCTTGTTTGGGTAGATGCTCATAATCCCCTGGACATCTCATCTCATCTCGCTTAGGTCGTTTAGATCTCCATTCTATATTGAGGAGATCTCTTACTGCAGGTCATTGTCGAAGCTGCCCTGTTTGGTATATCCCGGAACAGGACATCATTTTTAAGGAAGGACTTATGTATTGGAACAAACCCATCACATCCTTCTATGAAGAACTTGGCTATGCATTTTCTGTGGAGAAATACCACTCTACTCCCACTCACCTCATCCACAATCAAGGCTTTGAGATTGTTCAGCATGATCGTCATGTATTTAACAAATATTTTATAGAGTTCTATGAAGCTCTAAAGCCTAACAAAGTCCTGAACTGTAACATTTTATAGGAAATCTATGAGAATCCTGAATGTTTTATCAACTCAGAAGAAGATGTCATTTGGAAGGATGATTGGCATCAATATGTATACCATGAATTCAACCACCTCTACTCCTTTGTTGGACATCCTTATAATTCTGACATTCCCATGCAATGCATTTGGAACAAGTTGATGGACACTAGGTGATGATGAGTATGAAAGAGAAAGAACCCTTGGTTTGATATCATGATCAAACTGGGAATTGATCAAATGTCTCTTCTCCTAGAACTTGGTCGAGATGTCCCTAATCCTTACCGCAGAGGACATTACCTTTCTTGATGAGGCTATAGGGAAGAACAATGACAGGCTCTAGGAATATTGCCTGTTCCAGGTCAATGACCTATTGCTGTTCTCCATAGATGTCTGGCCATTGCCAGTCCAGTTAAGAGGTTGATACGTGAATTACGCAAAGCCTGAATTCATTCAGAGTACCCCTGTGCATTTTAAATATTGGACTGGTTCTTATCTTCATCTTGCTGCAAATGGTATCAAGAATTGTATTTCTCCTTATGTTTCTCACAGTTGTCTTTGAGTCAGTTTTAGGGCTAGAAATGGACAATTTTCCTCTATCCCTAACTCACATTTCTTTCCATATACTGATTTCGAGTTGTTTGAAAAACTTGTATGTTCTGATGAAAAAATTCCAGAATGAATACAAGTTCAGAGAGAACAAATTCCTTTAATGCAGCATCTTGCTCAGCAATTGGGTATCTTTTCAGTGCATGATAAAGATGAAGAAACTGAGGATGACGATGATAATGATAGTAATAACAGTGATGACACTCAAGAAGATATTGACCTTGTCGCAGACCTTCTTATTCCACCTGCACTGATTCCTATTCCTACCTTTCCTGTCACACATGCTAATCAGAATTTCTTGCAGACTTTCATTGCCAATCTCTTCATCTTTTAAAGCAGACACATCATGTCCTTTTCTATCAACTCCACCATTCAGGCCCTGCGAAAACTTGCTATGCTTAAATCAGTTGCCATGTGTTCAGATGTGGGAGCCGAAAGACTGTACGAAATAAACAGAGATGAGAATAAACAAGCACGACATGAGACTAGAATCATAAGAATTATGTGACATGGCATGCTCAGCTATGTTGTCAGCCGCTCGCATATGCTCCCCGTGTGTCCCAGTATACATCTGGATCAATGCCCCCCACATGCTCCTTTCTGTGTTCTGCTGCGCTCTGATGCAGTCCTGCATCTGCTTAGAAATGTGAATACATGCACGGTTCTGTTCAATTATGTACATTCTCCATATACTTGTTTCTGCCGCTCCTGCGTCCTGCGTCTGCCCAGAAATGCACATACATGCTTTATTCCATTCAGTTATGTATATTCTCCATATGCACCACTGTGTGCACATATGTGTAGGTAGTACAGTTACTGCAGTGCGATATCATAAAATGGCAATCAACGAAAACATACAAAGCAGTAAAGTATCTTTGGAGTAGTAGCAACATGGCCATTTTCGGATGTTTCTGAGTCGAAAGCAACAAGTTCTAGGTTGAAAGCAGACAGCGAGGTGACAGAAACAGTGCGAGGGGAGAAGGGGGTGCATCACAGAGTCGATCAAATTCTGACATTGCTGAAGCTAGTGTAACTTTCCACTTGAATGGGCTGACTTCGACCACTCTTTTCCAGGGCGCTGCTGAAGGGATTAGTATATATTCCTTCAACAAGAGAATATGCACGATGGACTCTGCCTCTGTATCATATGCCTGTGGTTGCTTGTCAGTTAATAACGTACTGAAACAAGTTATTTGACTGATGTACCATGTGTTGTTCTTTTGTGAGCGTCCACCAGTATTTCTTGAAGTCATCCTTTGTGCCATCCTTGTTCACTTGCCTTAACCAACGACGTGCGCAGAGATTCCTGTATATCATGGAGACAAGATGAAAAGCCCCACAAAACAACGCCAACTTACCGTCCACTTTTCTCTGATGGAACTTGCATCCGGCCTTTCGTTTTTCGTTTTTTCAATTCCTGCTCCTTGTCCGATTGTGCAAGTTTTGGTGAGGGAATCACAGCGGGGAGTTTGGGGAGTTTGGGCATATTGACCTTAGCTTCAGAGAGAGACTCAACAGAGCTGATAAATCACAATAGTTAGAATCAAGGTATTGATGAATGAATGATGGAAAACTTACATAGGATTTTTCAGCACCAATCTAACACTTTTCTTCAGCGTCAGCTTTGGGCGTTCTTTGCATGAGGACTTGTTCTTGCTGCCTTCGGGCATTTTGTTGCCGCTTGTATCATTATCATTATTGCCACTACCTGTGAGCTCGTCAATGTTCTTGTTGGTCACAGAGGGATTCTGGTCACTGTTCGCAGTACCAAAGACCTTGTTGTTGTTGTTGTTGTTAGTCGTGGTCACATGAGCGACCTTCACCTTGCCAATGTCACTAGATAGAGTAGGCACAGTGTTATTGTCAAGGCTGGTGCTGCTGGGGATTTCCTCACTGCCTGGATCAATAATCATACTGTCCTCACTGTTGACGGCAGCTGTGGCAATTGTATCTTCCCTGTTTATGGTAGCAGTAGTCCTGTTGCTGTCATCAACAGTGACAGGGTGTGTAGCCTTCATACCGAAGTCCCAGCCTGAGTTGAAGTCATTGGCAAAGTCACTGGTAGTGTCCTGTTCAAAGGAGGTAGTGTTGTCTGCACGGGCGTTCTGATCAAAAACTTCTGCGCCAGGTTCTGAGCTCTCTGCTTCTATATCTGGCAGTTGGGGTACTGTCGTCTTGCCTGCTCCAGAAGACATTGGATGAAAGAGAATATCAGCACTGGGAATGTAGATAGAGGTGGAATACCTGTTTTTCTTTTCGAGGGAACCTCTCATTGCACTTGCTTGATCGCCTTACACTTCTGGTTGCTGACATTGCTCTTGCTTTTCTCGATTTCAGTCTTCTTCATGTCGTTGGAGTTCTCATTGCCAGGGTGATTAGAGTTTCCAACGTTGTCCAAGTCCATCTCTTCAGTCTTCACTTTGACTTTCAAGTTGTCCTCATCATCAAGATACGACCGCTTGTATCCAGGGTAGGTGACAGATGCTAATTCATTGAGTTTCCACCCATTATCACATAGCCTGAAAAGTGGCCACTTATCTTCCATATATGAATGAAAATAGTCATGTGCACTAGCAGTAGCACATCCCCATGTAAATGGTGCGCATTTCTGAACAGCAAGATCATTCCATGCAAGGTGCATGCTGTCATGAATTAGGCCGACAGTCTTGATATCGATCAGTTCTCCCTTTTCTTCCTCAAGAAACAAGGTCTTTCCAGGGTCGTGGCTATTGTTTTTTGCTTTTCTAGTCCACACGTTCCAGTCGCTCTTGTTCCAAAACTTGATGTGAGGGTGGGTTTGTGGGGTGGGCTTTGAACCCAAGTCATGAGAGAGCCAAGGTGTGCTAGCAGTTCCAGGCCATTGTTGCGCATGGGGCATGACATTGACCTGGTTTGATGCATAGCGAGAGAGATCCTGACACATAGTCCTGGTGTAGTATGTTTATGCATTGTATAGCATGATGGAATTAATTACCTGAGTGTGTCACATTCGGCTTTGAGGCCAACAACCTGAAACTCTAGGTTCTGGCATCGTTTCTCTAGTGTGTGAATTCTCTGGGCAGGATCCTGCATATATGCACCCTAAAATGGATGGGGGTCAGATTATTACATGCATACAATGAAGCTCACTTGATTGTAATTGAAGAAATTTGTGGTTGGTGGTCTTTGTGTAAATGGTGGTCCGAAATGTGCTGTAGCATCGATAGGGGCATTGACAAAAGAGAATACTTGAGTAAGCTCATCAACATCCTCATTGGCGAGAGAAAATGAGGATTGGAAAGATAAATGCAAAGTATTCATGTTGGACATTGTCTTGGGCACACAGTGGGAGGGAAGAAAGAGAAGTGGATGTGACGACTTCTACTCGAGTCTCTTTCCTCCTTCATTGGAAAATGCCAAAGAACATATGTTGTCTTTGCATTATGTGTTATACGCCAGTATGTAATTATATATTCAACTACATAGCTATTCTACTTCACCACCACTGTCATCATTATCTTTGTAAATGTCATAAGTCACTTTCAATACCAATGCATCCAGTCCAGGCTGTGATAAGGCACAGAACTGCTCGACCTCCTCACTATTTCCAAGTGTCAGTCTCCTTGGCACCATTGCTATCACAGTGGTAATTGTCTTGATGCCAATGGCCACAAGTTCGTCAGTCAGAGCATAGGCAGCAAGTGTTTGGGAGGAAATTTGGAGGAGCTCAAGCTCAGGAAGTGAATAGAGCTTAACAAGGGCAACATTATGAAATGTTCACCCATCCTCTTCGTCTTCATATGGAAGTTGTGTGAAGTACTGGACTTCACCAAAGCACATGTGGCCCTCGTGTAGGAATTAGACAATTTACAATTTAAGAAGCATCCAAGAAAGTAGATATGAATAAACACACTGTAATATTCCATGAGATGCGAAGCTTCTCCTGTGCTTTAAGGGTCTCATGCCAAGCAGTCCTGGCAGTTTGCCCGTTCTTGAGTTGTAAGTGACCCCATCGTTTGATATGTCCGAGTTGAGGTGTGCCTTCTGGAAGAAGATTTTGCAGAGCTTCTGCTTTGAGTGGTGAAGGGAGTACAAAATAGCGATCACACTTTGGCAAGAGGATGAGTCCATCACCTAAGTCAATTACACTCTCGGGAAGTGCTTGGGAGGGAACACTGAGTTCAGGTATGGCAGCAAAGAGACTATTGGTACAACAGCGACGAAACCCTTCCTGCGCTAGATTGCTGTAGTGATTCGATGGTTGCCAAATCTCCTGAGCAAGGTTGCCAATGGTTCTCTCCATGGTCCATTGTGCATAGCAAATTGGTGGTTCTTTACGAATAGTTTTGCTCACAAGATGAACAACTTGATGTACACAGGGCCATACAAAATGAATGTGGTCTTCTCAATACTTGTAGTAGAGATTTTCAAATCCGCATTCCCATTGGCAAAGAAGCACATGAGCAGTTGTGAGGGAAACGTTCTCGATACTATGTTGGCACATGATCTGAAATCCTCAAATGAGTTTACAGTAGTTGGCAAAGTATTCATCTGGTAGGATGTTATAGAGAAGAATAGGGCCAAGTCTGAAGGTATGAAGCTGGAATTCCCAGGTCTTGTAGCCTGATGAGAGCTTCTCAGCGATGTTGTATGATCGGGTGCCAAATGATCCTGGAAGATGTGGACCAGCATTTGCAATTGATACACCATATCTCTCCCAAGACAAATTGTCCATGAAGACAGCCCATTCTTAACTCTCTACACTATCTGTCCCATCACAGTCAATAGTCCCTCGCCAAAGTGCAATCAATAGGTTGCTAAGGTTGCCTGCGAGATGCATGATGTTAGTGGTCATGCAATATGGAACTCCGAGAGAATGGTGGCAGTTAAGCTCAAGTATCAATGGAGCCTTCGTGATTCCAGTCTCGGTCTGGCGCTGTTCATACTGAGTCTGGTTTGGAGAGGCTACTAGCCTCTGGAGGTTGCTGGCATAAGTTTCTGAACCACCAAGGGGAAGATTGAAGACATCAAGGTCGAAGTGATTACTACCTGCCAGACACCGATCTCTCGGCTTGATGAGCACCGGATAGTAGTGGCAACCATGTGTTTTGCAACATCCGAGAATTCCACAATAAAGGTGACACCCATTCTTGTCACTGTGGCCCACCATTCCATCCCAATATATCAAACTGGGACTATCTGCCATTGGGAATAAAAGGTAGGGATTGTACTGAAAAGTGAGGTTATGACTG
This sequence comes from Boletus coccyginus, assembly GCA_025782845.1. Lineage (NCBI taxonomy): Eukaryota > Fungi > Basidiomycota > Agaricomycetes > Boletales > Boletaceae > Boletus > Boletus coccyginus. Next base: position 17,012 of record JAHZSR010000259.1, on the reverse strand, counting down.
GCATCTCAAATTTGTAGCCCCTCTTTTTGAAGAGCGGAGAGATGGTGAAATGAAGGAAAGAAGAAAGAATCTAAATTCTTCGGCTTCTTGGGACCCAGGATGAATACACCTGGTTGAACGTATGCCTTCTGGTATCACTTTTGTGGGGATAAATTAGCAAAGATCCATATTAGAATCCAACAATCGGAATCCTTATGTTCATATAACTGTGCACCATCTAGGGAGATCATGAGGACGATGTCATTCTCCTGGATATTGCCATCGAGAACAGGACCGAGATAATCCAGGCCCATGGCAACATCGTCTATTATGGGTATTTCTCCGGTCTGGGATAGTTGGTGGAGGATCTCTTGAGTACGTTCATGGAGGTATTGCATATCCAGTGCAGACTTGGCACTCCAATAATGTGCTTGAAGCTGCGGACCAACTGGAATGGTGGTGAATTTCTTTGCAGCTGCCTTGACTCGGCCATTGCTAGCATGAAGACGACCTGGACCCCAGCGAGATTTTGTGCAAATTAAACATGCCTCAAGTTCAGCAAACAAACCTGTGAAGGCAGCGCATGAGTCCAGACACATGTCATGCTTGACATATTCAACACCCATATACTCAGCAATCTTTTTTTCGACCACATGGAAGCTGAGGAGGTCATGAATGGCAGGTGACTCAGGAAAGTTGGCTTGGATTGAGCAACAAATTTGATTATATGCATTCTGAGACGAATGTTCAAGTGCCAAGTACATGGTGATACTATGGCAAACACCAGGCTTCTCGATAGTCATGGGAGCTTGTAAGGGATTCCAAAGGCGTTGAATGCATTCCCTCAAGAGTTTGTTGCTAGGGTCGTCAAGCAAGGCATTTTGGATTAGAGTGATGAACTCCAACTCCACCTTGATTTTTTGGAGGACTGCAGAGTGAACAGGGTCATCCACATCGATGTCAAGCAGTTTTCTGCACTCAAAATCGAAATTGTACATCAGAGAAGGTGATTCTGATTGGATACGAGGATGGGATGGTGATGTGAATGGTGATCTATGAGATGGGGAGTCAGGATCATTCATTGGGGGCGGCGATTCCGATAGGACATGAGAACGGGTTGGAAATGTGGGCGGGTCTGGAAGGTCTGACCCACAAGACGGGAAGGGGAAATCACAATCACTCATTGGGGGTGGCAATTCTGATAGGACACAAGGATGGGTTGAAGATGCAGGTGGGTTGTCCACATCAATGTGCTCATTGTCGTTCCGGCATTGTAGATGGCTTGGTTTTGGGTTTCGTGTAATGGAGATGATGTGACATACCTCTGGAGCAGTTCTGAGTTGTCTTGCATGCTGTTGTACCAATTGACTGTCAGACTCAGGTGAACAAGTTCGAATACGAGCATTTCCACCACTACTTGATTGTATGTCCCGTTGATGGGAACACAGAACTTGTGCAGCTTGGCATTGAAAACCTGAGAGATCCTGCAAGGCAAGGATGCACTGCCTTTCTTCTGGGTCACTGGCAAGCATGAGATGGCGATACCACATCACTTTTGAGACTTTGTGCGGCTGGCCAAAATCAAACTTTTGACATACACATGTCCAGAGAGTTTCCTGCATGGATGTGGTGAGCGTTAGAATAATAGTAGCTGCAAATTGCAGCTCCATGTTGGATGCACACGTTGCGTGGAACAAGAAGCTGTAATCTGCACTTACTAGTAAGAAGGCACATGGTCGTGATGCACGCATGATGGGACAATGAAAAGAGTATTTGGATTTGCTTATCTACACAGGCAACCACGATTTCGCAGAGCACATCAGAGATGAGCAGAAAAATATCTAGAGTATGGTACTTAGGGTGTTCTCTTAAAGGGCTTGCTATGTCTACCCTATGGAAGAAGGCTAGAGATTGAATCAGACCAAAGTCAGAACAAAGTACTCACCACTTGCAGTTCTCGCATATATGTGAGGTATTCTTCATTGCTTTCGGACTCAGTCACACTGTCATCAACAACTGCAAATGATTAGATTGTTTGGCCAAAAAGACTAAGAATAGTGACATACTAGGATCTTTGATGACATTAGTTTGAGGTGCTTGGGTATTTCTAGATGTAGGTGGGCCGTGCTATGATAAAAAGTTGGCGTCAGATGTCTGAAATGGTTTGAGGTATACGGTACCCACTGCTTCAAGGTCATCGACTAGAACTGTAAGTGATTAGATTAATGAAATATCCCAATCAAAGGTCCTACATATCATAATCTTTATTTGCATCAGCCCGAGGAACTTGAACGTCCTTGCTAGCAGAGATAGCCCCTGCATTGACGATCGTTGTCTCGGCATCAAGGAGTGATCCAGGCCTTTCAAACCGGGGTGATGGTTTGAGCACAATGGACTGTGATCATGCAAATCAATAGAAGGGTGGATATTATTGGAGCAAGAGAAGCACCTACCAGTGGGCCAGGAAAGTCTGGGGTGAATGTAAAGCGATATACTTCTTCATATTTGAGTGGTACCTCAAGGATAAACTCGTTCTGGAGGATTTCCCTGACTCTTGTGGACATTGTGGCAATGCTACAAGATGCAACACTTAGATTATTCCTGGGCCCTGGTTATATGCACAGATCATGCCGATAGTAAATCGGTACATATCATTGCCAAATCATATCACTATACAAATGGACACACCTGGTCATAGCCATATCGTCGGATTTATGACTGGGCACACATAAATACAAATAAACTGAACTGATTATAGCAAGTTTTCACTGGGATTCAGGCTCGCACTGCAGTCCTTGCAGGTGCCTCCAACTATTCCATCTGGTCTTATCAAATCCACAACCTTCTCACCATGGTGACATGGTGGAGTGTAGTTGACAGAACTTCTACCTTCGCTCAGCAACCTCCTGCTGATGCTGATGCTCAAGTTGCTTGGATTTTATGCAATCAACAGGTACAAGCATTAATCAGCGTCTTCATTCATGCAGATATGCAACATCTCATGAAGGAGGCTTATGTGGCTGTTGGAAATGTTGCTCATCCTTCTCTTGCAAAGGACCTTTGGGATGCACTTGCAACCCTCTATTCTCCCACCAGTGTCATAGGCCAATATGAAGCATTTGTAAAGGCACTTAACACGTGCATTGTGGATCCTTTGGAATACCACTGATGAAATGCTGATGATATTCCAACTCAAATTAATAAGTTGATGAACACCTTTTACAAAATGTCCATTTCTGAACTTCAACTTCCTGGCAATCTCCACATTATAATTATGCTTAATTCACTCTCTCATTCATACCAACCTTTGGTATCCACCATTGTGCAGACCATTACAGCTGCCAATTTCACCACTGATACCATCATTTCTAAGATACTTCAGGAATCTCAACTTTGTTCTACTACTTGTCCACAATGAAGATCCTTGGCTCACCACCTTGAAAGTACTCCAAGCAAAGTGAATCATATGAACACAATTTCAACATGCTCTCTCTCATTCCATTTGTGATCACTGTGGAAAACCCCATCTGACAACAAACTGTTGGGAATTATATGGTCGTCCTGAACAAGGTTCTAATCGCCCTCATCAGACTCAACATAGTCAATGAGGAAAGAAGCCATATAAGCCATCCAGAAGGACTCCTGCTTTGCAGGATGTCCATGCTTCTTCCTCAAACAAGCAGATGAATTGAAAAGGGAAAAACAAAGTATGGATAAACAAAGTAGATGATTTTTCCAATGTTGTTGATGGTGATATGACAGGTATGATGATAAACCTTGATGAATTTCAACAGGAAGTCGCAAATGACCATTGGGATGCCGAGTCTTTTACTGCAAATATAGGAGACTTCAAAGAATCCATGGGACCTGTTGGAACTAGTCATGCTGGACCTTCCTCATCCTTTTGATCCAGCCCCTCTCCTCTAGCACTTTGAGAGAGGAGTACAATCCAAAAAGCAAATGAAGAAGAAAGCAAAAGTTGTTGCTAGTTTCCATGGAGATTTCTGGCAAAATGCCAATGATACTTGGAAAGGTGGCATAGATCATTCTGCCTTACTCCGTGAAGAGCACAACAATAATGCTCAATCAGATGATGAGTATGATAATGTACCTGATGGCAAATACTACTATGATTCTGCTTATTCGTGGGCATTTGCCCTAGGTGCAAAAGATCACACTACTGAGAACCATTGGCTAGTTGATTTGGGATGTTCTGATCATATTATGCCTTATCTTGATGACTTTTCTGATTTGCAGAAAGGGACACATTTTGCTGGAACTGTTAATGACAATGTCATGCAAATATATGATCCTGGTACTGTGATATTCAAACAGGAAAAGACAGGGACCATTCCCATTGTTCTTCGCGATATATGGTATACCCCTGATGCTCATAATCAACTTCTGTCGATTAATACTCTTACTGAAGCTGGTTATTCATGTAAGATTATGGATCAAACTAAGATCCAGGACAATCAAGGAAGGGTGGTAATATATAGTAGGTGTCTGCTTTGTTTCCACCTTCTCCACTTCATTGGTTTTGGTCCTCTCTAATCACTCCTGATGGTTCAGTTAACTTCTTGCAGAATCTCAAGTCTTTCGATTTGTGACATCATCATCTTGGACATCCTTCCAAGAACACTCTCCATCATCCTCATAAGCATTTGATGGGTATTCCTGCCATATAGCCACCCACTTCAATGTCTACTTGCAAAGGCTGTGCACTTGGCAAGGCACATCAGTGGGATTTTCCTTCCTCATCTTCACGCTCATCTCATGTGCTTGACCTCATCCATACTGATTTGTGTGAAATGCCAACTTTGTCACATTCTTGTAACAAGTGGATCATCACCTTTCTTGATGATGCTTTTAGTTTTGGTAGCTTGCATTTTTTGCGCTCCAAGTCCAATGCTATATAGGCACTTCAGGATCTAATTGCTTGGATGGAGAACCAGACTGGTTTTCATCTCTGCTCTGTATGTTTGGACCATGGGAGGGAGATATATTAATCATTCTCTTCAGATGTTTCTCTCATTCAAGGGTATAGAGCACCAAACCTCTATATCTCGTACCCCTCAACAAAATAGTCATACTGAACATTTTAATCACACAATCCTAGAAAAATCTGAGACTATATGCCAACATCCCTGTTTGCCACCCTCTTTCTGGAAAGATACTGTTGAGACTGCTCTCCACATCTATAACAGACAACCTATGCATCGTCTTGATTGGACTACTTCCATATCCAAATGGAATGAAAGTAAACCTGATGTTTCCTATTTCAAGATATTTGGATGTCATGCCTATGTCTTCATTTCAAAGGAAGAGCAAGCTAATAAGCTAGCTATGAAAGCAGAGGAAACTATCTTCATTGGATATGAAAAAGGAACTAAAGAATACCAGTTCTGGTCTCCTAAGAGAAGAACAGTAATTGTTTCTTCTACTGTCACATTTGATGAACTTGTGTTCCCCTATTGTTTTGAAAAGTTAGAAGACAAACCTGCCAAGATTTCTATTCCAAACAACCTTTTGGACTAGGATCAAGATGGAAATAAAGACTCTAATTCAGCTGACTATATTCTGGTCACTCATCATTATCTATTTCCACCAATGGATGGTCATGATTCCAATCAACAATTCCCTCCTTGAGGAAATCAATAGCGTCCTCGTTCTTCTTCTTCTACTCCTCTTGAACCATTGCCAGAAGACAAACCTTGTCACGGCACTTGTATCTGTAATTCACACATTCTTTTTGATAATGCATATGGAGCTAGACCTCCTGTGGAGATTGAACAAGAAGTCATATCATCTATTCCTACAAATGAGAAAGATGATCTTGGATCTTTATACATTGTACATTTCTTTGGCTCCTTATTAGCCTCTGCAGTATCCATGACTGCCACACCAATGCACTATAAGAATGTTTTGAAACTTCCAAAAGGAGATTAGAACAAATAAAGGATAGCTATGAAAGAAGAAATTAAGTTGCTTAAAGAGCACAAAGTATGGGAATTGGTTGACCTTCCACCTGAATGAAAACCTGTCAAAGGGAGATGGGTATATGTTGTCAAAAGTGATGGCTGCACCAAGGCTTGCTTCATAGCAAAAGGCTTTACACAAGTCTATGGGATAGATTTTGAAGAAACTTTTTCACCAGTTGCAAGATTCGAGACTGTTTGACTTCTTCTATTAATTGCAGCACTCAAAGATTGGGAAATTGAAGCACTAGATATCAAGACTGCTTTCCTATTTGAAGAACTTGATGAAGAAATTTATATAGAACAGCCTGAAGGTTTCGTCCAACCTGGCATGAAAAAGAAAGTTTGTCGCTTGCTAAGGGCAATCTATGGTTTGAAACAAGCCACCCTACAATGGAACAAGGTGCTTCACAAGTCTCTTTTAGCTATGGGATTTGTTAGGACACATGGAGATCCTGATATCTATATTCATTTCAATGGTCAGGACATTATTATTTTAGTCATTTATATTGACAATGCTCTCTTTCTTGGCTCCAACCAATCCTATCTCTTAAGGAAGAAGAAAGAATTCATGAGCAAATGAGAAAGCCATGATCTTGAAGCTACTATTGAATATCTTGACATGCATATTACTTGCAACCGTTCTAAACAAACATTGAAGCTTGATCAAGTTGCTTATACCGAAAAAGTTATCAGTTGCTTCAAATTAAACAATGCCAAAGTAGCTCATACCCCTTTACCTTCTGGGTACAACCCTGCTCTTCTTACCATGGAAACCTCCTCTCAACTCCATAGTCGATATTAGTCGGTGATTGGATCACTACTGTATATCATGTTGGAAACTTGTCCAAATATTGCCTTTGCTATTATCAAAATGTCACAGTTCTCTGCTAATCCATCGGATGAACACCTGCAGAAAGCACTCTACATATATAGTGTGGTATCTTATTGGTACCAAGGATTTCTACATCACCTATGACAGATTCTATCGATCTGGCATCATGACATACTCTGATACAGATTGGGCTGGAGATCGTGAAACTCATTGATCTACCTCTGGCTATGTGATGTTCATTGGCAATGAAATAGTCTCTTGGCTTTCCAGATGACAATGGAAGATAACCTTGTCTTCAACAAAAGCAAAATATGTCGGAATGACAAAAGCTGCAAAACAGCTTTCTTAAATTCAGATACTTCTTTCCGAACTAAGGTTCAATCTCAGAACCATTCCCCTGCTCTGTGACAATCAAGGTGCTATATTCCTTGCTGCTAATCCAATACAAGAAGGTCATTCGAAATATATAGAAATTCCAGAACACTATATTCAAGAATGTGTTACAAATGGGAAGATTAAACTCTTCTACATTCCCACTGACAAACAGGTTGCAGATATCTTTATGAAGAATCTGACATGGCAATGTTTTGAGGAGAATCACAAAAAACTTTCTCTTACGCTTTATTCATCTCTTTCATCATAAATAGTGAGGTGGAGTATTGAAATAGTTAGGTTTCATTATGATAATCTTATCCTTGTCTGGGTTGCTCTTCATGATTACTGATTCGTCTAGACCCATGACATCATTGTTCTAGACCAATGATGTCATCCTTATCTCTTATCTTTATAATGATATCATATTATATCATTATGGTGAAACATCACACCATTCTCTTGGCATATTGCACCATATTATGCACACCTTCTGCCATTGGCTGTGCACTGCTGCACATTACACAGCCCTTTATCCTTTATGGATATTTACACAATATGTACAAATATTGCTGTACTGTATATAAATCCAGCTCCTTTAGAGCCCACAATCTAAGTTTTTTACTTCATAACCATGTTGTGAATAACTTCTAGCAACTAGCTTGCAAGTACACTCTACAGCAAGTGAGTACTCTCCCTCACTGGGTTTATCCTTCCACTGTTGCCTCTGCACTGAGAGAGACCTAGCAATGGAAATACTATTCACTCAGGGGATGGAATTACAGCAGTCCTCAAAGCAGCAGTGATTGGACATCTAGGATGCACTAGTGAGAAGTAAAGACAAAAACAAAGCTGAAGGTAAAGACATCACATCGGATGCACTGTAGAGATCCATAGGTCTCTATGGTGGTATATCCCTCACTCATGACTCTTCAATGACTTCCATTCACATCCCTGTTACTCTGCAACAAGTCCACTTGAAATTTGCTTGAAGTCCTATTAGTCTAATGTTAGTCCTGGATTAGTCCTATGCAGGACTACCATAGTTTAGATTATTTAGTCTGCTTTGCTCTGGACTAGCTCTTATCTCCTTTGCTTTATTATTCTATCATCTCTGCTTATTAGTTACATTCATTTGACACATATTTCATATGTTACTACTTTTGCTTCATGACATAATTACATCCCCCTTCTCTTTTGCTTAGAGTTTATACACTTGTTCCTGAGGTCCTATGAACTATAAAGTGTGTAGTATTCCACTGGAAATACATCTTTTGATCTCCTATTTAACACATGCATGAACACATGCACTTTGTCCTCACCACTTCCCATTACCACTTGATATTATTACCACCATTTTGGACTTCCAAACTATCACCACCCACACCACTCCTATATCTAAACTAGCTTGATCTACCTCCAGTCTTCATTTCTCATGCTCTGGACTTCAAGCAGTCTTCCTTTCTGACCACTGTTTCTACCTACAAACTCCCTGGATTGAGCCTATCATGCCCACAGACCAACACACATTACCTCTCAAGGAAGGTTTGTTGTTCTTCAGCATGATGTCCAAAAACTCCATGAATGACTTCCTGGTGTACAACATCCCAACTGCCAGTGATATAGTGAGCACACAAACATCAGGGTCTTCACATGCAAATGAGGAGAATATGCTAACATGGAATCTGGGGAGCACAGAGGTGAATGAAGCCTAGGGCATGAAAGTAGTGAAGGCTGGTGTGAGGGTGATTAACTTCTCTTTCCAGATGGCTGTTCCTTAGGACATGCAATTCCTTTTCATATAGGTGGAACATGTTGGCAGCATGACTTTCAACAGGTAAGCAATCTGCCTGGCATTACATTTTGACCTGAAGGCTAATGGTACCAACTCATTCAGAATGCTGGCCAGCAAAGGCACCCCTGTGTTCATGGCCCTGATGGTTAATGAACATCACAACCTACTTGGATGTCTGCTCAACTGGATCGAGATATCAAGAAACCTGGCAAGGTGGATGTCAAGTGTACAAATACTCATTATTCTCCTCTCTGCCCTGGCTTCTCCTTCTTTGAAGAAGAAGCTTCTTAACATATATGTGCTGGGAACTGACTCCATAGGAATGATTTGAGGCTTTACAAACCATCTGGAGATCAGACTTTATGGATTCTGTCTTCATCTGCTTCTGAAGGAGAAGTTGTTTACCCACTTGATATATGTACTTCTGGAAAGGCTGAAAAGGAAGGAACAAATGTTAATCTTATTCAGCTCCTGCAACAAGGCAAACAATTTTGCCAAAAGCAATGATTTTTTCCATTTTTCACAGCCAGCTTCACAATGGGCACGAGGGGAGATGAGTGGCTGGAAGATTCAATGAGAGAACGAAAAAACTCCCAAGCAGCATGTGGCGTACATGCATGCAGTCAGGGTTGGAGTGAGTAATAAAAAACAAAGGGTACTAGTGTGTGTAGCTAAGTCAGTGAGCGTGAGTCATATATCTACAATCTGGTATGTTTGTTACTCCCACTTGACAAGTGCCTAATGTTCTCCCACTCCAAGGGCATTGCAGAACTTCTCGAAGGTCTCGTGGGGAGTTGTTTCATGAAGATGTTGGCAAGCATGTCTTTTGTAGACACAAAGCATAAATCTATCTCCTTGTTTGCAATGCATTTGTGAATGAAATGATGTTAGATGGTGATGTGCTTCGTGCAGGTGTGGTTAACGGGATTATGTGCGAGTACAATGCATTCTTGATTATCAACATGAATTGTTGTCACCGAGACCTGTTTGAAATCCATATCTTCGAGTAGTATTTGAAGCCAAATGGCTTCTTTCATCACATTTGATGCAGCCATGTACTTTGCTTTGATGGTTAAGAGGACAACGGTAGGTTGCTTCTTCAATGACCAAGCGACTTTGCTCCTTGCCACATCAAATACGAATCTGCCGATTGACTTTCGTGTGTCTGTGTCCTGTGCCCAATCCAAGTCTGTCCATCTGATCAAATCAATGCTGTCTGTCCCTTTCTGTCCAAGAATCAGTGCGAAATACGCTGTTCCATTCAGATACCTCAAAACATGCTTAAGTGCCTCAAGATGCACTTTTCCTGGATTCATGCCAAATTGCGATAGGACTCCAACAGCATGTTGGATGTCAGGACGTGTTTGGATAGCATAGATGGTTGATCTGAGGATTTGAATGTATATGAGTCCATTTGCATACTCAATATAGACTCGTTTTTCTTCGTCTGTTCATGGGCTTTATGTGACTGATAGGCGGTCCTTGACAGTGAGCAGCATTGACACCAGGTGTGAGTTGTGCATTCCAAAGTGTTCAAGGAATGAGCATATGTAGGCAGTTTGGTTGAGTGTGATTGTCTGGGCTGTGCGATCTCATTTGACCTGGATACTGAAAATGTAGTGTAGTTTTCCAAGGTCGGTAACGTTGACATGTTTTGTGAGATCGGCCTTGTACTTCTCAATGCATGCCAGCTCCTTTCCTATGATTGCCATGTCGTTGATGTACACAAGAACAAGTAGGACAATGGCGCCTTCTTCATGTAGAATGTAGAGGCAGTCATCTGCTTGACTCCTTTTGAATCCTAGTTCTTGCATGATTTCATTGAGTTATTTTTTCCACTGTCATCCTACCTGCTTCAAGCCATATAGCACCTTCAGTAATTTCCAAAACCAACCCTCTCATCCCTTTTCTTTGATTTCTTCAGGTATCTCCATGTAGATTTCTTCGTCAAGAGTACCTTGTAGATAGGCTTCCACTACATTGACCTGATGTAATTTCCAGTTCTCATGAGCGACAATAGAGAGGAGTGTATGGAGAGTCGTGAATTTGGCAACGGAGGCAAAGGTAAGGTCATAGTCCTATCCTGGCACCTGATCAAAGCCCTTGGCAACGATCCTGGCCTTCAACTTTATGATATTTCCATTTCCGTCATGTTTTTCTTTTAGGATGACCTTGCTGCACACTGGCTTATGTCTCTTAGGTACATTCCTGACCCATTTGAAGGTGCCCGTTTGTTTAAGCTGGTCGTACTCAGCCTGGATTGCTTTCTCCCATTGCTTTAAGCTGGATGACTGGAGGGCTTCCTGGACCATACCAGGTTCACTGGCATAGGCAATGAAGGCTGTGTGAATCTGTTCAGAGGTGGTAGTGTCTGCACTCACAGTAGTTCCACGAGTCCCATAGCATTTTGGTTCTCACCTCGTTCAGGTAGATGGTTCCCTGGGTGGTAGATTTGCCCACTTCGAGCTTCTGGATGCTCTTGGTTCAGGTGGGGATGGTGCAGGATCCTGTGTACTTTGTATGAATAGTTTTGGAATTAGATTCTCAGGCTCAAAATGGCCTTCTTTTTCGAAGTCAAAGTCAGATGTGATTGGCATTAAGGGGGAGGGTGGTTATGACACGTCCAGTGAGTCAGGCTCAGGTGCTTTTTTTTATTTATTACCTGACTGGTCAGTCAGTTCCTCAATCAGGCATGGAGGTTCGCCACTCTCCATAACTACCAGGTTATCCACTGACAAGTCCTCGATGAAATGTATGTCACAGGTTGTAATCAGTTTTCCCATTCCAGCCTCCTCTAGTCGGTAACCCTTTGTTTTGTCTGCCCACCAACCAAGCATTTGATATTTCACTGACATGACCTCTAGTTTGCCTCCTCGGACCTTCTTGGGTATATTTGCATAAGCAGTTGAGCCAAAAATGCGTAGGTGAGAAACATTAGGTTTACGGCCACTCCAAGTATGGATGGGGATGATATTCTGTAGTGCTGATGTGGGCAAGAGATTGCGAATATGTACCACATACATAAATGCTTCTCTACAATATCATAGATTCATCTTGGCAGCATGAAGCATACATCGCACCATTTTGAAGTAGGTCTTGACGTAGTGCTCTGCAATTCTATTCTGTTCTGGGGTGTATGGTATGGTGGTCTTATGCAGGATTTCATTTCGGCGACAGAATGATCCAATGGTCTTGTTGATGAACTCCATTCTGTTGTCTGATCATATTTTCTTCAGTTTCAGGCCTGACTGCCTTTCTAGCATTGTAACTACATTCTTCAGGGTCTCTGCAACTTCCTCCTTTTTCGTAAGGAGCCATTCTACTCCATATCGGCAACTGGCTTCAATCACCACTATGGCATAGGCTTGCCCAGTCCATGTCTCAACTGACATGAGACCTGTGATATCAACTACAACCAGTTCCATTTTCGAATAGACGGTGTTACTGACTTTGGAGATTGGTAGATGATGGGATTTGCCGAGGATGCAGCCTTTGCAAACATGGTCATACTTCTTTGATGATGAAATACTCAGTCTATTGATGAGTTTCTTCTGTGACATGTTACGAATGGCTTCGAGGTGGAGGTGACCAAGGTGTCAGTGCCAGAGTCTCATGCTTCCACTGGTGGTGGTGGTGAAAGCAGCCTCATTGTCGACCAATCTGATGTGGTAAAGTGTTGTGTGAGTGGTATGGAATGTTGCATGGAATAGTTCTTCGTCTCATAGAGTAACTGTGATCCCATTTTCGTGGCTGTGGTGTTTTGCTCTGGCTTGTTGTAGCATTCCTAACCTGACCAGGTTGGTCATGAGCTTGGGTACATGCAGTACACCATGTAAAACAATGTTCTGATGCTGTTGGGCAACTGGCAGTGCAATGCAACTGATCCCATCCCAGCTACAGGCACATCTCGTGCATCCCCAACAGAGATGGTCTCGCTCTCCACTTTTGTCTCATATGAGCAAAAGAGCTCCCTATTGCAGAACATGTGTGCTGATGTGCCACAGTTGAGGAGGACCTTGGTAGTACAGGTGGAACTACTTAACACCATGTATACCTGTCCAATTTCACAAGTTCCAAGATTCTGAAGGTTCCTGATGGCGAGATTCGTACTCCTGTCATTTCCCTGCTTGGCTTTCTCATCCCCCTCATGGTGCAGGCACTTATTTGCCCAATGGCCAGTACTTTTGCAGTAGCAGCATACATTATCAGGTTTGTGGCCTTTGCTGGACTCGCCAGCCTTCCATTTTTCTTTCCTAGGTTTTTTCTTTTCAGCATGAAGGGCAGTCTCACCACTTGACTTCTCCCGCAAATGTCAATTGGCTTCGGCCTACAATTTCAATTTCATGCTGACAATCTCGGAGGAGAGGGGATCCAGGGAAAACAGTTGAATCTTGATTAGATTCCAAGATGCAGTCTTAGAAAGTGAAAGGATGAGAGCATGGGCGATGTGAATGTTCAAAAGGTCTTCACCCACTGCAGTGATGCAATTTCGGATATCAAGCATCTTGGCAATGTGATTGGCCATGGGTGTGCCATCGGCATACTTGCATGTGTACATTTCCTCAAAGAAGTAATGTATGTTGATTTTCTGTTGGTTGTCAACATGAACTTTCTTCCACATGTCCCACATTGCTTTCGCAGTCTTGCATTGGCTGACGTGCGACCATTGCAAAGACTCGGCTGCTCCTTTTATAAAGCCCTATGCCACCTTGTCTCGTGTTACGTGTAGTGTACACAAAGAGAAAGTCTCGAGGGAATACTTCTCAGGAGGTACTCATGAAGAGACACTGTGTCTGAGAGAGTACTGAGGTCTGGAGTTCTTGTGGGTCAAAGGTTCTCTGGGGTAAACAAGGGATGTGGGTCTAGGGTTCTTAGGAGTTCTGAGGGAGAGATGAAGGATGAGGGTCTGAGTCGATTGGATGTCAGGACACAAGAGTACACTAGTATTGCGTAGAACGAGTGTAAAGACTACTAGTACATGGCAGGTGGGTATAAGTACTAGGGGACACATCATCGGAGAATACAGAGAAAGGTGGTGAAATGATGATGTAAGAGGATGCATCATCTGCAGTAATAAATGGGAGATAAGAACTACAAGGCCGATACGAGAGAATCGGCCGAGGAGATAGCTGTCTGAAGAACAAGAAGAAAAATAATAGAAAGAATCAAAGAACAACAAACATGGAATGTACTGGACTAATCACAAGAAGACCTAAGTCCCATATTGTTTGAAATATATCTAAGAAAAGATGTATTCGTCGTGGGAAGCAAAAGAGGTAAAAATGAGGAGAAAGGAGAAAAACCGTAACATCTCATAGGTGCCAGTCCATGTATTCCTTTCTTTTGGCTGTCCATTTCACTACCTTCATTCCAGATGGTTGTTTGCTATCAGGTTTCAATGGACGAGGTTCTCATCCATCCACTATGAGCCATAAGTATTTTGACTGTAAGGTTGACTTCATACTGATGGCCCAATCTGAGTTGTTGGTGCTGTTGAGTTTAGGGAAGTGAAACGAGTTGGTGGATGTAGACATGAGATTGAGATCACTGGCAGGGCTTATAACCTCACAATGGGTATGAGCCGAGATGAGTGGCTGGAAGATTCAACGAGAGAACGAACTGTATTAGTAAGTTGTTATACTGTAGTTAGCTAGGATGCACACCTGGGAGATTCAACGAGAGAATGAAGAAACTTCCAAGTAGCACGTGGTGTACATGCATGCAGTCGGAGTTGGAGTGAGTAATAAAAAACAAAGGGTACTAGTGTGTGTAGCTAAGTCAGTGAGCATGAGTCGTATACCTACAATCTGATACATTCATTACAGCTACAAGTGGAAACAAAAAATAGTAACCTATATATATGGGATGCCAGGAAAAGGAAGGCAATGACCTGTACATCAGCATTCTTGACCGAAGTGGACCACCCTAATGTCTATTTTGTCATCATATACAACTCAACATATGGCCTCATAACCATGATTCAGATGAAAGGAAGAGTAGGGAAGGATGGAAAGGAGTCCCAGGTATTCTTCACCACCTTGGAGCAACCTCCATCATTTCAAAAGCATCATAACCCTACAATAACATGGAAGCTGGGCCAATTGATGTACAAGGAAGAGTACAGAATCTTTCAGGTGATGTCACACATGGACAAACCACACCTGACATGGTAGAGAGATGCACCAGTTCACTCTTGCTGTGATGAAAAACTCCAGCTGAAGGGTTCATAGGTCTTGGAAAGAGGTGGAAATGAGTACAGCAAGTGGGAGTACTCCTTTCAACTAGAATGTGAGTACAAGCATGGACCTCTCTGTAGGATTTACTTGAACTTATATTCATATAGACTAACTGTTTACCTAATGTGTGACTGTTGATATTTATTTTTCATACAGTACACACCTCAGTAACTGACTATCATAATCTACTGAGGTGAGATGTATATACCTTTGGTTACATCACTTACTGATAACCTGTAGTCCTACTATACTATAGGTAATACATTCAGTGACTGACTACTACTGTCTACTGAGTCCTACTATGCTACAAGTTATAAGCCCTGACTTATACAACTAAAGTCAAACAAGCTCAGAACATTCTCAAACTCAGTCAAAATATCATATTTGAAAGAACTTGCTTTGGCTATCCAAACTTAACCCAGCTGGAAAGGAATGGATCTTGTGAAAGAGCTATTTTGAAATAGCTCTCCTTATATGAGGACTTGAAGGTTACCTCAATGGTACAAATCTTTTCCTATCAATCTGGCACTAGACAAATTCCTGGCTTGGATACCAACCACCCTGAATGAAAAAGTCACTGTTGAAAAGTATGAGAAAGACCCAGCTAAATGGATTAAAAAGGACACTCAGGTCCAATATACCATTATGATGATATTGCCCAACATCTTGTTCATATGTGTCAGGCATAAAACAACTGCTGAAGAGTATTTTGATGTTCCAAAAGGCATGTTTGAAAACTGCTCATTGGTTGTGGGTGTTGAGCTAAGACAATAGCTCAATGAGCTGAAGTTAAAAGACAATGGTAATGCACAAGCACATGTTAACAAGGTCATAGCCTTGAGAAAAGAACTCACATCACTCAGGAACCCTGTATTGGACACAGATTTGTTCAGCAGTTTTTTGCATCACTTTCACACTCACATAATAACATCCTCTCCTTTATTTGACTGCCACCTGACTTCATCACCAATTCATTCTGGTTGACATCCTCTTTGATATGGTCATAGATGAATATGACTATCTTGTATTGCAGGACCCTAGCAAAGTCAAAACAAAATCAGAAGATGTCACTTTCAATGCCAATATTGAAAAGAGTAAAGGCAAGAAAAAGTACTTCAATGGCAATTGCAATAACTGCAGATTGACAGGTCACCAAGATATAGACTGCTGGGATGAGGGAGGATGCAAAGAGGGGCAAGCATCAGAAGGTTGGAAACTGTGTGAAAAGAAGGCAAAGGACTCAGGTTCTAAAGACTCAAATCAGAACACTAAAGCAAAACTGTCATCAGTGAAGGCAAACACCACCAAAACTGAAATAACAGAGCTGGATGGCATATGGTTTGCTGAGCTCATTAAAACCAAAGCTCTCATGAACAATATTGTCCCTATAGATAACTGGTCAGCATCAAATAACATCACCAAACTATATGATAGTGATGCATCACAGCATATATTGTCAGCACATGGATGATGTGTTGATTTCATCACAATCTTGCCCAAGCCTATATGATTAGCTGACAACAAATATTCAATTTTATTGACCAAGAGGATCTCTATATCCACTTATCAAATGGCAAAAAGTATTTCCATATCCTCTTAAAGGATGTACTTTACATGCCATCAATAAGAGTGACCCTTATCTTGATTAGCCATCCCACAAGTGCAGGCTATGCCACACTGTTCTGCAATCAATTTCACACATTATCTAGGTGAAGAACAGAACAGGTCAGTAACACAGGCACTTAATGGCAAGATGCTGTATGAGATGCTGAATGAAAAGAAATTGACTTGACCAACTTACTGATATGGGGGAGCAA
>JAHZSR010000258.1:0-24485 GCA_025782845.1 Boletus coccyginus | reverse complement strand
GAGTTCACTTCGTCAGCAAACCGTCTCACACACTCGCACTGCACGGTCACCCTGGCCACTTACTTGCCCGTCGGGCGCCCTTCTCCAAGGACCAGGCCTCAGGGCCGGACCACCACCGCACCAGGGCGGCAGTGTCAGTATGAGCAGAAGTGGGTAAGGGAAGAAGGTGAGTGCGGTTTCGAGCCTGCGAAAGCTTTCATCAGGGGGCTATCGCTACCCCTTCCGCTTACCCGACCGGTTAGGGTACCAGCTACCAGTCTTATGCCCTATCAGTGGAATTGGCCAGATCCGACTCACAGAGACGATCGAGGCACGTGAGGGACACCACAGAGGTGGCAAAGACATGTGGGAGCGCAACCACTGATAGACTGGTTGCAATGTGGGATATACGAGTAGGGGGAGACTTCCTGCTCGACCCAAGCCTGGGAACACCAGGCACACTCCCACAGGTGCTGCCTTTTGGCGGGCGTTCGCAAGCACCCTTTCAAGCACCTGCCGGCACTTTTGCACTGCCTTGCGGTCTTCACAGTGGAGCCAACCATCATGTGATCGCTCCTCGCCGCATCCGCAGTCAACGAAATAACATCGAGCCATGTATTGGGCACTCGAGGTTTTTTGGCTCTTACCAGTACCGTCCCCTCGCCCTTAAAACCCTCCTCCGCAGTTCAACGCCCGACTCCACTAAACTTATCGCGAGATGGGCTGTATGTTCAGTGTATCATGTCGCGAACCCCCGGCCGACTCTAATCCTACCTCGCCGCCAATAGGCACGCCACCGACACCATCTTCCTTTGGCGCGACGCTCGATGGAACGGAGTCGCAAGACAGTGCTCTCGCGTAAGTTATCGCCTATTGCACTGTCGAATGGGCCTCATGATTCACTCACAGACCTTCTGACAAATTTCCTTGGCGGTTCGTAGACGCGAATGCGTTCGTGGCCTCAGGCGCAATCCGGATCGTCTCCTTCGACGATATTAGTGGCCTTGACTTCGTTGCTATTTCCTACGTTTGGACAGACGGCATAAAAAAGTGGAGGAACTGTATTTCGAGCCCATGTGGCAGCACGTACGAAGAGACGATTGAGCGGGGTTCCAGAATGCTTTCCATATCCACTGAACCTGCCGACATCTCAGATGGCGACGGTATCGCACACGCACACCTATTTCTCAACATTGTCGCTTTCTTCGTTCTGACCAGAGGAAAGAAGTTCTTCTGGATCGACATCCTTTGCATCAACCAGGACGAGCAGCGAGAAAAATCTTTTTACGTTCCTCATATGGGCGATCTGTATCGTCGTGCAGCCGAGACACACGCATATCCGTTTGGGGCCAAGATCCCACCCTCCCTATTCAGCGACGAGGTGTACTTCCCCATCTGGGAGACGAGAGCATGGACCGTTCAGGAGCAGATCTTGTCCAAGCGTGTTCTGTTCTGTTACCCCTTTCAAGGCGATGTCAGGCAGGATTTGAGGAATCTCAGGAGCAATGCTGGGAGGTCTGACCCCGAACGCCTTGTTGACATGCACACGCCTGTATTGGACAGATATCGGTACGCCGATGGGATATTCCTCCTGGAGACGAAGGGAAACATTATCACGTGCAAGATGGAAGAAGAGTCGTGGAACACCCTCCCTACGGATGCTTGGATTTCAGGTGCTGACGGTTCGGCTTTGATCCGTCGGGAACAGAGTGACATGTATCGAGGCCTCGTGCGAGGATCAGCATATAAAGTCTTGTCCGTAACGAAGGAATCTCAGGTGTCGAATACCGCAGCGGCCGCGAGAATCTCCATACTCCGCATTGCAATGGAACGGAGGTCAACGATCCCGGAGGATATGATCTATTCCATGCTTGGAGTGTTTGATCTCGGGAATTTCCGTGTCGGATACAAGATTGGGTTGGAGGAGGCCAGGTTGCGAGTGTTCGAAGCTCTCAGTCCAAAGATACTTGCGCATATCATCGGCACCAACTGGAACAGCAAATCCAGTGCGAATAACAAGGATTCTGCTCTTCCCATAGTGGTTGGCTCGTCGCCCGTCTCGTGTATCATTTCCTTGGAGTCGGCTATCCGTCATTGCAAGTACACGAGGAACGTCGGCACTTGGATGAACTGTCGACGAGAGAAGTTTCGTGTCTGGTCGCCAGATACGCGCGTCAGATTGGACAAAGGTTTTCTACGAGCTACCCTCGGGAACGACCAGCTCTTGCCGATGCACATCGCATCCATCTTTGACACACCTGAGGTTGCTTCGATGCCGACGAAGATGATACCTCGGGATCTTACGAAGGTGATCATCGTTGAGATGTCTGCCTTTGGTGTCAACTCGGATGATGAAGCTTCCAAGATTGACAGGACTGCTGAGTTTGTGGAAATTGGAGGGTGCGACGCTGGGGCAATGGTGGTGCCCAGTCTGCCAGAGATAATGGGCAAGTCGTCTCTATTGGCCCTGTACTGCGAGGACACGGCATCGGGGGCTCTTGTGAACAGAGGAACCGTGCTGATTATGGATGCATCCGCGTTTTCGACAGATTATGGTGATACGTTGATCGCGTGAGTCGATGAGGGTGCACTCGATTTATACTGATGTTTTATGCCCTATGCCGATTGTATGCCTTCTTTGTCGATTGAGTGTAACGTAGGTTTGATGCAAGGCAGGTTGGATAGTAAGCAGAAGATCTTGCATTGTGCACACTCGCTCTAACACTGGCAAGTCGCCCCCTCCCAGCACTAACAGCACACCTAGTCCGCTACCCCCCTCGCCCGGTTCCAACGGGTGGCTCGTCATCGCGTGGAACAGTCTGCATCCTTTTCGCCTCTATTACAGCTTCTTCATAATTGGACCACGATGACTCATGCCACGACATATGCATCATATCTGGGAACATCGGCGATCTAACCACAGTGCTGGCATGTCCTTAGATTACGTTGTCGACCACTTTGAGCAAGCCCTCGGTGGCGCACGCGATGGTCTGCGGTAGTGGCGAGGAGGAGTTGGTGCGTTATTCCTCGAGGCCATGAGTGTTCTAGTTTAAGAGCGGGGGTCTGATTTTTTGGTTGTGGGATGTTGGCAACCATCGTACAGCAACTCATGACGGACGCTCTGATGGTGACTTGATGGCCTAGCAAGGAAGCGATTCAAGACTGACACCGCTCGGCCTCAGATCTACCACTGTTAGATAATATAGGATAGCTGCCCGTCTTATCATCGCTGTGTCCTCAGTTCTATGGGCCGCCATGCTCAGTGAGTATCGTCCCCTTCTCTCCAGAGGGTGGATGGTTCATTCTCTATTATTTCGGCCTTGGGAATCCTGACGGCGTGGTCATCTCGTACTCAGGGGGAGAATTCTCTTCTGAGGGTCGCGTCCAAATTTGCCCTCGTTTATTACGCCGCCACGGTGTTCCTAAACGTGTTTTTGACGGGGGCGATCTGCTACCGCATGGTACGGCATGGTAGGATGGAGCATCTAGGGTAGTGTGCTTCAATTTCTAGATCGCTATGCTCATCATCAGGTCTATGCTGCCATATACTGCTGGCATTGCCTTCTTGGCTTTGTTTGGGATGGGGAGCCCGACGTTTATGCCATCCCTCAGTGTCTGTATATATGAATGTTCCTCCAAGGAATCCTGGCTACGCATGTTTTTTTTTCAGTGTTTGTCATCGCAAATGTTGATCTTCCGAGTGTCCACGAGGAAAGCGTGGGAGAAGGGTATGGGCAAGCCAGCTGACTCGACGATCAAGCTTCAAGATCGGATTTCTCGGGCCATACTCGCAATGCTCTGACGTGGTGTGAGTATCGATAGGGGACTTCCCAACGGTGATATCAATGCATGAACAGACGTATTGTAGTCAAAAAAGCAGTGCATCTACAAACTATCAACCCTCCGAATCAAATCACGACCATCACCTTTCCTCAGCCTTCGGTACTTTAAAAGGGTCGACGGCATTGTACTAGCACATCGAATGGATTCAATCTACACGCCTCTTCGACGCCGACAGATGAACACAACTTACCCGCTCTCGTTCCTTGCGCATCAACTCGCCGGTCCTGCGTTCGCGGCCATGCTCAGCGACCTCGGGTTTCCCAACAATCTTTCCCTTGATCTCTTCCACGATACCTCCAACTTGGTCTCCAAAGCCCTTGACGAGCGTCCTATGGGTCAGAAAGGCGCGAACAAACACGTGCGTGCGTCCTCGAGCTCACCGGGCCTAACGTGTAATTGGGGCCTATACCAACGGCGCCCGCGTGTCGTTGGGGTGGTATGCTTGGGTCATCCGTGTAGTCGTGCGATTCCGTCCCGTGGTGGGATTTGGTATTCGTGCCGACTGCAGATGGATGAACTGGGTCGGTGGACATGGTGAGAATGAAGTAAAGATAGTCCTCCTACGCACCTCGCTTTTATCAGGTCCAGTGGGGTACTGCATGACGCAACGTCGTCTGGTGACGTCTATCGACGGCTTGCCCCATAGACCGAGACGCAACGGCGCTCCGCTTGAATGACGTATTTCAAACCTTTTTTTTGTACTGGATTTACGGCCGAATTTCGGAAGGAACCTTGTTTAGCAAGAAAGTCCCATCTATGTCGCTTATCGAATCCTTCACGGATGGCGAAGAGCGATCCCACAGTGGAATGTTCCACTGTGGGGACCGCATGGCAGCGAAAAAGTGCGCTGGGGATCTCCGAAAGGAGCCTTGGCGCCCGAACGACCTGTGGGTTTTGCCGGCCGTGCCTGGCCTCGTGCCCACCCGATATATAGGCTTCGCCGAGCAGGAAGCCTCCCCCCTCCCCACTCGTTTTGCCCGCATCGCAACCAATCTATCCGGGGTCGCGCCCCCGCCGTTGCGGGCCACTTCGTGGTTTGGCCAACTCCCTCGATAGGGCTTAAGATTGGTAGCTGGTACCCTAAACGGTCTCGGAAGGACAGCGGTAGGGGTAGCGGTAGCCCCCTGACGAGAGGCTCGAAACCGCACGCCCGAACCCGCCCCCTCCTTATCCACCTCCGCCTGTACTGTACATGGTTTTCCATGATCCGGCTCTGATCCTCGGAGAGGAGCGCCCGACGGACAGGCGAGTGGACTGACAGCCCGAGCGTCCCTCTTCGCACATAGATCACACACCATGGCCCTTCGCCGAGGCCATGGTTCTTACACCTTCGCGTTTTGCGACACACAGCCACAATTCTCCCCAGTGACCTAATTTAATCAACCCTTCCTTTTTCGGAGGCCACCATGTCCACACGCGCCCAAAGTACTAGTGCTCTTCATCCTCGAAATCCACGAGCATATAGTCTGGTAATAGTACGGGTGTTGGTGATATGATAGGGGGAAAAAATGAGACCGCGAGCAAGTTAGAAGGTACCCGGACACAATCTATCGATTTATAGAGCCAACGAGCGTGACGGCCTGCCCTGTTAAATTCAGTAGTTGCTTAGTACCTAGTCAGACGAGTCACAGGAAACCTGAAGCCCGTGTTCGATCTGTCGAATCCAGGCCTGGTGACAAAAGCATCGGTGGGACCACGAGCGGCCAAAGGGCACATCATTGGACAAGGCCGAAGCACGGTTGACAACCAAGACGAGATGAACACCCCATCCCAACCTCGTCCGACTGGCCACGAGTGAGCAAAAGACGAACAGCAGGTCATTATCAAATCGAGTATCCTAGATAGCAAGTAGACTTGAGATTAATATTAGTATACGAAAGTAAATGCGTTAGCCACGTCACCAACTCGTCCAACAAAGGCTACCCTGCTCAACTCAGCTCGTCGTCGTCGATACCACGAGCAAGGAGTATTCCTCCCCACCGCCTTGGTCACGGTGTTCTTGCCATTAACCCCCAGCGGGAGAAGCTCACGGGAAAGCTTGGCGTCCGTAGGGACGTCATTGGGATTCACGAGCGCTCTTTTCATGCGACTTCGCAATACATCCATCATTGGCTGACGAGGCGGTAAATCCGCTCTTGCAAGTATGGACGAGACAGTGGCTGTCCTTGCACGAAACCTCGTCGACATTGGGAATGTCATGGCAGTTGACCCCATTGGTGGAGGGACTGCCGAAAGGAGAAGCCTTGACGCAGCCGCCGCCTGGAGGAACCACGGTCAACGGCACGGCAGTTTGAATTAGATACCGAAAGGCGTACACGTGTACGAGTCCGACGTGACATCGGTGCACTTGAATGCTTGACCCCATGTTGCGTCGGGCACGCCACACAATGCGAGATCCTTTGCACACCTCGGTTCGTTTTGCCTGCGCGACGGCGGTTGCGTCGTGGCGCAGTCCGAGTGGAGGTGACCACATTGACCATCGCACTCTGTCAGGTACGGAGGACAGATGCACGAAGAAGGATGATTCGCGGGCATCGCCAAGAACCCGTCTGTGCATACAAAGTCGCACTCGCTGCTACCGGTGACCGCGGGTTTCGCGCGCGGCGGGTAGGAGCACTTTACGCCCGCCTTGTTGATCTGTGAAAAGCTAGGGTAAGCAATGGGTGTTATCGTACGAGGACACGAGCAAGATTACCATGGCTGTGACAGTAGATTCGACCTTGTCGACGCCGACGACCTTGGCGGCGGCTTCTGTGACGTTGTAGTGACCGACGAATGTTTTGACCTGCGAGATACAGAGGCCAATGTCAATATGACCAGCATCGTATGGCTTGCCTAGGTCATGTTGTACTTTAGTATCGTAGCGAGATGGGAAAAATAGCTCACCGTCAATCTCAATGTCCGAGAATACAAGGTCTGCGTCGAGGTTCGCGCAGGTGTCCGTTGCTGGGCCACGTCTGAGTGGTGAACGAGCGAGTGTGGTCGAAGTCATAAGCAAAGGAGCGGCGGCGAGGACGGATAGCCTCATGATGCTGAACGACCGCAAAGGAATGTAGGGTAAAGAGGAAAAAAAAGGGAAAGACTCGACCTGCCGAGTGGAGCGAGCTCCCTCAGCTTTTATACCCAGTGTATGGATCGGTTAGTGACTTTCACTCATATCACATCGCGTTCTAGCGATGATTTGAATGAACCACTGTCAGGGTCGTATGGTCTCTCGGGATTGACGATGAGGTACTTGACATCATCGCATGGGTTCCCGGAACCGTCGGTCCGTCCGGGAACTTTGCCGGAGCGGGAGAGACCTTTGTCAGCGTCGGGATCTCGGATTTGGCAAAACTGCCAGCACGGAATTGAAGCTCCGCGTAAGCCTGGCTGCCCGAGACGACAAGCTGATATATGAATGGAAGAGTGCATCCGAGTCGTCATCATAACACACAAGCCAGCCATCATGAAAGTCAACGTCAGCCAAGAAGAGCGGCGACACTTGGATTCCGCTGTATTGCGCGCGCACTCGAAGGCGCTGTCGCCAGCTTGTCCGTCGCTCTTATTACCTTTATCGCATATCCGCATGGTACCGCTCTCTGCCGCTTTCCATCCTCAGAGCTTCCCCGCTTCCCCGCTTGCTCACTCGCCTACTGCTGCACACGCAGATCGTCGTGTCTGCGTGCAAATTCGTCCACTCGTCTGCCCCCACTCCTCGCTCACCCTCGCCCAGCCTCGCCCACTGACGCACGAGCACACGCAGGCCATCGTGTCTCCGTGCATACGCATCCTCCGCGCTCGCCCACTTATGTATGAAAAGCCCAGGCCTGGGCCCAAGCCCAGCCCAGCCCACAGCATCACCACTTAGGATGACAGGGCTGAGAGCTTGGCGTCGTGTGGCTGGCAGCCTGACATTATCATAAGGTGAATTTGACAGGAAACCTCTGTGCTCCAATTGGCCAGCAGTATTTCTGGACAGAGGTCGCCATCTTCTTTACAGGTCTCATTATGATTCTTTACGGAGATGGTTACAGCCTTTCAGATGGTCGGCTTCAGCTTCCCGCGCTCTAACCGTGTTCCATCCTGTCTATATACGGGCTGCGCTACCTTCTTAAACCAATGACTTCTCTAAAACGAGCGTCGAGTCATCTCCTCAACTGCTCGGTAGACAGATAGGTTTGAAGCCATTTCATCAAGCTCATAGTCAGCTTTGACCGCAGCAGAGGTAGTGTGACGCAAGTTACCTTGGACAATAAACCAGCGATAACATCAAATCAGCGTACACCAACCTCTGGTCACTCAATTTCTGGTACTGAGGGCTCGTAGGGCTAAAAGAACACGAGGCAGCCTGCAGAATTCTGCGCACCTTGCGTCTCCACCACAGACGAGCATATGACAACTACTGCTGTTACTTGATGGACCACATCGTAGGTGCACGCTCGAGTTCGTCGGACGTTGTTAAACATCATCATAGGACTCATCCGCGATAGAAATGTTGCATCTTGCACCCCACAGCACCCCTGCCGAGCAGCCGTCGACAGCCTCGATATCATTCTGTCTTGCATCTCACAGCCCTGCACCATTCAGAGAGGATGATGGGTTTCTGGTTGGCGCGGGAAGGGACCCATCTCTTGCTCTACTACGTGCTGTTATGCGAAAACAAGGGAAGATATGCGACGAGCTCCTTCATTCGTCCCTCCCTCTAAGTTCCGATGCACTGCGGAACATCATTCCACAAAGAAATGGATTCGTCCATACCGTAGTCGAGGCATACAACAGACACTGCGCACTCATCATCCGCCCAGACGACGTCTGGCTCACAATCCTCACACAATTCTCATTCTTTGTCAACGGTAATGCGGATGCTCTTCACAGCGTTTTCATTTCCCACAAAGGGAAAAAAGAACTGGTCATCGTGTCAAATGGTAATCGCTATACCATGGATCCTGCTGGTATGGCGTCCCAGATGACAAAGCTAATGCAAGAGCACATCATCGACAAGTCTCTACAAGAGTGGATTCTGCCGAGTTTCTCTACCACCACCGCTACTGATAATGCGACCTCGGCAATCGTGATGATGGGGACGATGAAAGAATACTTCTCGTACAAATTTCATTCAATGTGCGGGATCCCAAGAGTAACATTGGAAGGAGAGAAGAGAGACTGGGAGGATATTCTGCATCGCCTGGTGCGCCTCAAAGAATACGGCGTCCAGACTACCGCGTGGTATCACCTTCTTCGACCCATTCTATCCCACTTTGTCTCCGCCTACGACGATCCCACCTCTTTGAAGAATCTGGACTTTTGGGACAAGGTCGTCCATTTCACCGGGGGCGGGAGTGGGGCAATCTATCTCTCTGGGTGGATTACTGCATTCTGTGTGTTCGACGAACAAGGTCGATGGCAAGGCAATACCTTCAATGAACACACCAAAAATGCGAAAGATCCCGTATGTCTTAGCGGACCCCAATTTGCTTCAACCTATCTTCGCCCAGGGGATACACCGTATCTTGCATTGGACGGTTTTCCCTATCCCTCGATCGACAGCAATGACGTTCCCTGTGGATATATACATGTCGACGTCAAGCTTGATGACAACGGGCAAACGTTCGATACAATGTTCGTCGCGGGGTTGATTGGTTCGGGCATTTCTTCTTCAACGAAGACGGAACTTTCACCCGAGGGTACAGGGGACACCGTACGACCGATTCCCGGGTGGTGGTACTTCATCAAAAGAAAAGAGCAGGAGGAGGAACGAACGCCAGAGTTGGACGTATCAGAACCTAAGCAAGGGGATGGCAGCTCGCACCCGGTCTGGATTCCTATTTTTCTACCAAAAGGCATTCCACAGATACCATCTTCCCCTGTCCTGGGCATTGCACGGCCATTCCCGAATCTCTCTAGCATATCCCCCTTGGAATTTCTGAAGGAGGCATGTCCCGATGCACACGCCAATACCGACAACCTCCTGCACTCTTCCTTTGGCGCAATGCTGGAGGATGTGATACCGCAGAGGAATGGCTTCGTCCACACCATCCTAGAATGCCAAAACGAGTGCCACGCACTAACCATCCGCCCGGATGACGTCTGGATTGCCATTATCTCGCAGTTTAGCTGCTTCCTCAACGGAAATGCAGATGCCTTACGATCCTTCTTTGTCCTTCGTGACGGCAAGAAGGAATTGTCCATGGATATTTACCAGGAGGGACAAGAGGACTTGGGCCTCGTGGTCCAAACCCTCATTGAAAATATGAAAGAACAGATGCAGAACAACATCGTCAATCTAGAGTTGATGCAGTGGATAATCCCTGCCTTCTCCACCACTAACCCCACTGATGAGCTTGTCTCCGGAATAATCATGATGGCAACCGTCAAACAATATTTCACTTACCAACGTGGGTTGCTTTGCGGTGTCCCTCGCGTCACACTCGAAGGACAGAGGGACGATTGGGTATACATCCTCAACAGGATTGAAAGACTCAAAGAATTCGGTCCCCAAACAACCGCCTGGTATCGGCTGTTGTGCCCAATTTTGTCGAGGTTTATCAACTCTTTCCAGGAATCAGACAGTGCAGAGAACCTGGAATTCTGGAGCAAAGTGGCCTACTTTGAAAGGTTTGGAAGCGACGAACGAAAACTCTCTGGATGGATCACAGCATTCATGGTTTTCGACGAGGAGGGTCGGTGGAAGGGAGACCACAAGGTAAGATTCGTTTTGTCTCGTAATGCTCGGCTTCTTACAGTCCATGATATCTTCCAGAGCGATCTGATTCTTGGCGGCATACCATACCCTCGCCTGAACGGCCTGGACAGTGTTGCATTCCCCGCCGGATACGCACAGGTCAACATTACTCTCCAAAGAGTGATTGGAGGTCCAAAGTATATGACGTCATTGATCGCAGGATCAATTGGGACGGGGATCTTCTCCAGCGGCGACAAAACCATTTCAAATACTGGTAAAAGAGACTCCGCAAGGCCTGCCCTCGGATGGTGGTGGGTTCTTAAGAAAGGAACGGAGCCGCAAGACAGTACTCTCGCGTACGTTATCACCTACCGCACTATCGAATGAGCCTTATAATCCACTCACAGACCTTCTGACAAATTTCCTTGGCGGTTCATAGACGCGAATGCGTTCATGTCCTCAGGCGCAATCCGGATCGTCTCTTTCGACGATATTAGCGACCTAGACTTCGTTGCTATTTCCTACGTTTGGACAGACGGCATAAAAAAGTGGAGAAACTGTATTTTCAGTACATGTGGCAGGACATACGAGGAGACGATCGAGCGGGGTTCCGGAATGCTTTCCATATCCACTGAACCTGCCGACATCTCAGATGGCGACGGTATCGCACACGCACACCTATTTCTCAACATTGTCGCTTTCTTCGTTCTGACCAGAGGAAAGAAGTTCTTCTGGATCGACATCCTTTGCATCAACCAGGACGAGCAGCGAGAAAAATCTTTCTACGTGCCTCGTATGGGCGATCTATATCGTCGTGCAGCAGAGACCCATGCATATCCATTTGGAGCCAATATTGCACCCTCCCTACTCAGCGACGAGGTGTACTTCCCCATCTGGGAGACGAGAGCGTGGACGGTCCAGGAGCAGATCTTGTCCAAGCGTGTTCTGTTCTGCTACGCCTTTCAAGGGGATGTCAGGCAGGATTTGGGGAATCTCAGGAGCAATGCTGGGAGGTCTGACCCTGAACGACTTGTTGACATGCATACGCCTGTATTGGACAGATATCAGTACGCCGATGGGATTTTCCTCCTGGAAACGAAGGAAAACATGATCACGTGCAGGATGGAAGAAGAAGAATGGACTACCCTCCCTGGGGCTGCTTGGATAGGTCCTGACGTTTCGGCTTTGAATCTTCGGCAACAGAGTGACCTGCTTCGAGGCCTCGGGCGAGGTACAATATATAAAGTCTTAGCTAGAACGAAGATCTCTCGGATGACGAATACCGCAGAGGCCGCAAGAATCTCCATGCTCTGCATTGCCATGGAACGGAAGTCTACGATCCCGGAGGACATGATCTATTCCATGCTTGGAGTGTTTGATCTCGGGAATTTCCGCGTCGAGTACGGGATTGGATTGGAGGAGGCCAGGTTACGAGTGTTCGAAGCTCTCAGTCCAAAGATACTTGCTCATATCATCGGCACCGAGTGGGGCAGCAAATCCAGTGCGAATAACAAGGACTCTGTTCTTCCTCAAGTGGTTGACTCGTTGCCCGTCTCGTGTATCGTTTCCTTGGAGTCGGCTATTCGTCATTGCAAGTACACGAGGAACGTCGGAACCTGGATGAACTGTCGACGAGAGAAGTTTCGTGTCTGGGCGCCAGCCACGCGCGTCAGATTTGACAAACGTTTTCTACGAGTTACCCTCGGGAACGACCAGCTCTTGCCGATGCACATCGCATCCATTTTTAATACGCCTGAGGTTGCTTCGATGCCGACGAAGATGATACCCCGCGATCTCACGAAGGTGATCATCGCCGAGATGTCTGCGTTTGGTGTCAACTCGGATGAGGAAGCCTCCAAGGTTGACAGGATTGCCGAGTTTGTGGAAATTGGAAAGTGCAACACTGGGGTCATGGCGATGCCCAGTCTGCCAGAGATGATGGACAAGTCGTCTCTATTGGCCCTGTACTGCGAGGACACGGCATCGGGGGCTCTTGTAAACAAAGGAACCGTGCTGATTATGGATGCGTCCACGTTTTCGACAGACTATGGTAATACGTTGATCGAGTGAGTCGATGAGGGTGCAGTCAATTTATACTGATGCTCTTACACCTTGTGTTTGATTTTATGTGTGTACGTCGGCCCGGGAACGTGGGTTTGATGCAAGGCAGGTTGGCTAGTAAACATGAGAGATCTTGCATTGCCATGTAGTAGTTGGTGATTTTCGCTGGTATCACATCGTGTTCGAGCAAAGATTTGAGTGAACCACAAGGGTCTTATGGTCTCTCGGGATTGACGATGAGGTACTTGACATGACATAGCCCATTTTCATGGGTTGTGCATGGGACTGTCGGTCCGCTCCGGGGACTTTTGTCGGAGCGGGAGCGACCTTTGTCAGCGTCGGGGATCTCGGATGACAAAGCTACCACTCGGAACAGCACGGGATCGAAGCTTGCTCCGCCCAAGCCCGAGACGACAAAAGCTGTCCATATATAAACGGCAAAAACTGACACCCGAGTCGCCATCACACACACACACACACATTACACATCGCCATCATCATGAAAGTCGACGTCAGCCAAGAAGAGTGGCAACGCTTGGACTCGGCCGTATTGCGCGGCGCGCTCGAGGGCGCCGTCGCCAGCGCGTCCGTCGCACTGCCCGGGTTCTACTACCTCCATCGCAGATCCGCGTGGTACCGCTCTCTACCGCTTCCCCTCCGAGTCGCCGGCGTCGTGATGGTCGTCGCCCCATTCACGTCCATCCAGGCCGAACGACGCAGCCTCGAATTCGAACGACGCCGATGGTGCGTGCAGCGTCCTCGTTTTTTTTTGGGGGGGGGGGCCCAACGCCGCTGACTGGCACGCTGACCGCGACCATTTCTCACAGGTCGGATTCCGGAAAACTAGAACTAGATCGCGCAGCGGCGGAAGAAGCGGCGAGGTTCGGCGCGCTGTCCACGACGGACAAGGCCCTCGACTGGGCTTCTCGACGTCAGTATTCCATCATTCTCGGGAGCTGGGCGCTTTCCATGGCAGCGGCGGGCGCTATCGTGGCAAAGGACAAGTGAGCCCCCCCCCCTTTTGGTCAGCTCGTTCGATCTTCGATTGGGGGCTTATCATTGGCCTTTTTCGGCGCAGGTATTTGACGTTGCCCCAAAAGGTGGTTTTGAGCTGCGATGTATGACCCATCGTGACGTGCTCATGATTCTTCTAGGCCGTGCAAGCTCGTATGTGGGCACAGGGGCTCACTATCGGGGTCCTCATCGTCGCAGGTGCCCTCACGCACAAAAATCGTCAAGAAGCTGCCACAAATGGCATGCGGCGAGTGAGTGTGATGCGTCTCATGTTTTGATTCTGTCTAACGATAGGTAATCTAGTCCGCTACCGATCATTCATGGCAGACTTTTGTGCGTGACAGCTCGTCTACTCTCCACGTGACTGATGAGTTTACGATTGCAGCTCGAGGAGCAACAGCGGGAGCAAGAAACTAGAAAGGTGACATTGAATGTAGCATCAGTATGATATGGATACAACTATATTCAGTACAGTATTCCGCTGGTAGCGGCTGGGATACAGGCATGGTAAACTAGACCACCAATAATACCCACGTAGAACTAATAATGCGATGGGGTTACATGAAATAAATTTGCCCTTGTATGGTACAGAAATGAACTTGGTTGCGACAAAGAATCCAAACATGAAAAGTGCATGGAGGGACGATGGAGAAGCCTATTGTTGGCTTCGTCGATGAGCTGCAACTTCACGGAGGATATATTCGTCTTCCCCCATAAGGTGATCCGAGATGATTGGATACGCTGGTCCTTCTCGTTCCACCTCTGCGTCGACGACGACCGGCACCAAAGTCGGCGCAGCTTCGTAGTCATCTTCGTCTTCATCCTGGCTCTCACCTTCCGAGCTTGGAGAGCGGAGGAATATACCCCGACCCCACTTTACCCACCAGTCTTGCACAGCCTCGCGTGCGTCGAAACCATACACTTGGACGAACCCGGAATAGGTACTGCAGAGGAACTCGTCGTCCAGCTCGTCCTCTTGATGGCAAGCGCGTTGGTTTCGTAGCAGTGCGTCACGTTTCCGTTGGGCAGGTCCATGAGGTATGGTGATGATCTCTCGTTTGCGCCGAACGTATCTTTGGACAGAGGCGCAACGTGGTTGCCGAAGTTCCTCGTAGGCATTGAGAAGCATTGGTGTGTGAAGTTTCGTGGCAGGAAGGGAAAAAAGCAGCGAGAGCGTCATGGCGTCTTCGATGCACGTGCAAGTGTTGTGGGATCCGGATGGCTTGGTACGGTAGGTGGTCAATTCGGGCACTGAAACAAGTGGTGACGCTCAACTCACTATGATTGGATGCGCTGCTTCACCAACAAGAACAACTTTTCCACTTTCGTGCACCCAGTTGTCGAATGGTTCGTAGTGGCTGAACACAGTCTTACCGAGCTGATTGGAAAGCTTGAGAAGTTTCTGAACTCTAAGAACGAAGACGTGTCAGCTCGAGGGGCGTTCATTCCAAAAGGTGCTCACCGAGGTTCAAACAAGTCCACCCTCAGCGACTCGAGGCTCATTGGGAACTCGTCCCATGCATCCTGACTATGTATCGTGATGTTCAGCACCATGGCGTAGTCGTGATTTGGTCCCGGCCCCTATCCAACGTGATCTAGATTAGACGCGTAGCGACGGAAAAGGAAAAGGAATCTCACGGTGAGTACGCCATGCATTGAACAGTCGTCCGCGAACCATCCTGTCCACTGCCAAACACGTGTCAATCGACACTTGCGTCACCAAGTCAAGACAGACGTACATTTTCTGCGTCCACGAGCGCTGCCAGATCCTCGTCTTGCCTTGCGACGTCGGCAGGAACGACCAGACTTGAGACAGGATGCTATCAGAGGCGCGTCGAATCCAGAAGTACGACACTCACTTTACGGTAAACCGATTGTCGCGATCTGGGGGTGGAGCAGGCGACTCGAGGACGACCGGACGCACGATGCTTTCGAGACCGTCAGCGCCGACGACGATGTCGGCCGTCAGCTGTCGACCATCTTCACAAGTGACTGTTCCTTGCCATGGATCGACAGAGAGGATCCTCGAGTTGAAGTGAAGAGCCACCCCAGCGTCCTTGGCAAGATCGTAGAAGATGTCAAAGAGCTCTCCATACTAGGCATAGAAGGATGAGTGCTGGATTGTGATCATGGGCGCAAGGAACGAACCTGGACACAGCAAAGTTCGGCGGGAAGTGATTCCATCACCTTGCCGTTGACAGGGATGAGTCCGAGTTCTTCGCCCGTTTTACCTGTCAATGTAGTTCGGATACAGCTTTGTGGGAACGGGGGGGACGGCGACAGACCATCGAGAAATGTCATCTGCATGATGCGGGTTGATATGCTGGAGAGCTTGTCGCCAATGCCCCAGTCACGGAGGATCTGGGTCATGGTCGGGGTAGACCGAACGCCTTCTCGACACTGTCAAACCGCGGTTGAGCACAGGTCGACTGGTGACAAAAATAGGGTACCTTGGACAAGACGTGCGGGGGGTGTTGTTCGAAGACGGTGACGCGATGGCCCGCCTTTCGGAGGGACCATGCGGTGGAAAGACCTGCGATGCCGCCGCCGACGACGATAAAGTGGAGAATGTCCTCCGTGCGTGGAGGAATGGCTACAGGAGCGACATGCATGAGGAGAGAGAGGGTGTTTGGGCATTGTTCTGCGGTGCGCGCGGTGAAGATGTAGTTTCGAGGTTCTCCTGTCCGTCTTGTGACAGTTGTCATAAGAAATGCCCGAGACAAATTAAACACCAGATCGGCCCCGGGATTTCCAAAAATAGACTAAGACGCTCATTAGTCATCTGCTTCGCCTGGATTTACCGCGCAACACCTCGGAGGCCACGGGCATAGCAAGCACACTCGTCCGAGGACTTGATGCTTGGTCTCGCGGCGGACTCGGACCCCTCTCACGCCCCCCAGCCGCCCCCTCCCGGCGTCTCGATCACCAGTCGGTCGCCCTTGCCCATCACCACGCTCGCCTTGCCCCCAATGTTCACGTGACGCGGCCCGTCCTCGTCCGCCACCACGTCCCCGTCTCCCTCCCGCCTCTGCTTGATCCATGTGTTCCGCCCCATCACCCCATCCCCTCCCCCGTCCACCCCGTATGGTGCCCGCGTGCGTCGCTTTGGACCACTGTTCGTGAGATCCTTATTTCACACACGAAATCACTCACCTCGCTCAAGATTGACACCTGCAGCGGGTGGGTCACTTCAAACTCCCGGATGACACCATCCCCGCCACGCCACTTGCCGTTCCCACCTGAACCGGGGCGCAATCCAAATCGGTGCAACAGAACGGGGTATCGCCGTTCCAGAATCTCGACGTCCCCTATGCGCGTGTTGGTAATGTGTGTGTGCACCCCAGACGTACCATGCCACCCCGGACCAGCACCGGAGCCCCCTGCGATGGTCTTCTTCGATCAGCACGTGAACAGTTCTGCAAGAGTAGAGCTTGCCTCGTAATATCCCCACCCTGCGACGGCCACCCCGTCGCTGTTCTTGCCCCCAGTGCCAAAGGTAAGGTTGCTACACAATGAGCACCGAGCATCACGATGAGATTCACACTCACTTGGTACACCCCTGGCTGGCAGCACAGGCATGAAACGCCTTCAATACGACGTCGACAATCCGCTGAGACGTAAGCACATTTCCACCGCAGACCGCGGCAGTCCGAGAGGGTGACAGCAACGATTTCTCCGGGATCCTGACTAGTGACCTTTCCTATCAGCATGTTCTCGCTCTGAAAAGAGGATGTATGCACCGTCCAGTGGCACCAGGCAGCCAGCATTGAGAGGAATATCAACATCCAGCATCGCCCGCATACAATAGATCACAGCGGAATGTACGACGGAGATGGGCGAATTCAGGTTCCCCCGAACTTCACAGCCAGTCCCTTCAAAGTCAAACACTGCAGATCCTGTCTCCTCGTTGATCTCGACCCTTAATTGAATCTGAGATGACCAGCGTGAGATCGATCGGGCTTGACAAGAAATACCAAAAAATATTCACAGGCGTCCCATCATCAAGATAGTCCACACTCGTCAAAACACGAGAACCTGCCCGCTTTGCCACTTCGACCAAGAGGTTCCTGACCGAGTTCTCGGCATTGGCACGGATATGATACATGTACTCCTGCACCGTTTTCAACCCATAGTCATCCACCACTAGAGACACATGAGCGAAAGAAATGGAAATACGATCACGTCCTCACTTGCGCGAAGTAGCTGCACGCCCTTGTAGTTTGCAGCGATTTGCTGGTAAACAGTTCAGTGCTCATACAGCGTCCCTGAGGCAGTATCGCTTACCGCCTTCAAGTCACTTTCCACGTCTCTTATATTCCGGCAACCAGAGCTACCCGGGTACTGGGCCGGTTTCTCGACCATGTATTCGTACAGGCCCTGCTGATCAAACACACCGCCATCTACAATCTTAAAACTGACAATCTCTGCGCCCTCCTCAAAGATGTTGACGGACGTCGGGGGCATCGAACCCGGAAGAATGCCGCCAATGTCCGCATGGTGTCCCCGAGAAGCAGTGAAAAAGATGATGTCGTTCGATTCCGTGTCAAACACGGGCGTGATGATCGTAATGTCCGGGAGGTGACTGTGCAGCGTCGGTCAGGGACGCGCTCACGCCATGCACTCGTACTCACGATCCACCGGCGCGGGGAGAGTTGGTCATCAGAACGTCGCCCTCCTTGAGGCTCTTTCCGTGGCGTTTCATTTGATACTTGACGGCGCTGCTCGGGGACACATGTCAGCGAACGATATGTAGGATACCCCCCGGGAATGCAACGTACAAGCTCATCGAGCCCAGGTGGATAGGGATGAAGGGTGCGTTCGCGACGAGGTCACCATCGGGCGCGAAGAGCGCGCACGAGAAATCCAGCCGCTCCTTTATGTTGGTGCTGATGGACGTCTGACGGAGGGATCTACCCATTGCTTCTGCGACGCTCATGAAGCGATTGGCGAACAGCGTTAGGAGAATGGGATCGGGTACGCTCTGGCTCGCCATCGTGGGGTTCTCGGGAAACGTTTGACTGATAGAGCGCTCCTTCCGTTAGTAAGTAGAGTATGGAGCGGGTCATGTGGTCAAATAACCCCTGTTCACACGCTCAAGCGGTCCGGTCATGGCCGAGGTTCGATGGGAATTTGCAATCTGTTCTCTAGCGAGTACTCGGCGCAAGACAACCATCCTCTCGACTTTTTCTACTGTATTCTGATGGACGAGAGAGATGCATACAACTCCATTGGCTCGCCGATCTGCGAATGCATAAAAATGGTCAAAGTGGACCAATCTATGGCAGAACTCGGACGTTTTATCGACAGGACAAGACGCACATCTCATTCGTTGTCAAACTCGGCTATAGTGTTCTTGCTCTTCATTGTCGACTTGTTCTTCTTTTCAATCTCCTCCTTCGTCAACGAATACATTACGCTAAAGGCGCAACTGTCGATATCCCATTTCCCAACGTCGATGACCTTAGTCTGTGTGGTGCGTACGCCACACGATCGACAGAGACTCAGAGACGTTGACCTTGCGTGCCCCGACTGCTTTCGCTCGCTATGTGAGCGCCGCAACCATGTCTTGGATTGGATAGATCGTGCCCAAACGTTCGAGAAAGCCGTCTTGGGGAAAACAAGGGACAGTAAATCCTCCGTGTTGTGGATGGATCGCCCTCTTCGGCTGCGACAGTGCGCCCATATTTCATAACTGCACCCCACGACGTTGTCCCAGTCGTTTCCAAAGACCATTATTCGTTGGGACCTAGCAGAACAAGAAAAACTCATTACGTGACCCGACTTCTTTCGCTCGCCGCATCCGAGTGCCGAAACTATGCCTTGGATTGGATAGATCGTGCCCAAAACGTTTGAGCAACCCGTTGTAGGGACAATTTTGCTATTCTACCATGTCTCGGAGCCCCTGTCTGGGCGCAAGAACACGAATAACTGGAAGCGAGTTTGGAACTATGTGAATCAAACTGATATCTCCGTGGAGTTTATAGAAATGTTGAAGAAACCGAGGTGCGCCCTCGATAGGACTTGAATGACGAAATGGACACGAACCCCCCCGAAGGTCGGCAGGCTCCTGGCAGTGTGGTCATTGTTAAAACATGCTCGGTTACGCCGATGCCCTCTTTCGTCGCGTTCGACACGTGCAAATGGTTCCAGTGTTATCCACACCAATTTCCGGCACATTAGTAGCGTCCGGATTGATGCGCATGTATCATAAGTTTCGTTTCCTTCTTGCCCGTCGGTGGAAGGCTTAACTCCATTAGAGATCGTCGAGAATTATTTGGTCAAGTCATTGAATACCTCGAGCAAGATGACGAAAGATCGTTATTCAGCGTGATGGAACGGAAGAATCAGATGTCATTACCGCCTCACTTTACTGCAATAAACCCGCGGTCACCAGAATGCCAGCTACGCCCTAAACTGGGGTGTGGTGATCCACGAAAGGGTATAAAATGGGCTCGAACTCAGCAATGGCTCATCAGTCCTCAGATAATACCATCGTCTATATCTTGCAAAACTCACACACAATGTACCAGGTATGTCTCTGCTGCTTCTTCCTCGAATGATTCGTTCTCAGGAGACTTTCAGTTCTGGCTTCCCATATTGACTTGGGTGTCTGCTGCCTCTGAAATTGTCAACGAACAAGCTTTAGAGGCGCTTGCTCAGCCATCGATGATTTCTGACCAGTCGTTGGTATGTCCCTGCTACTACTGAATATTTACTCTACTGATACCCATCTCAGCAACTGTGGGATGATTTTGAATGGATAGTCGCTGCCTCTGCAGTTCTCGAAGAGCAAGCCTTTGGGGATATGGCCTAGAAGATTGCTAGTAGCGAGTTCTCTCCTACTGAGCACAGTAAAGGATCTGCTACATATGTCGCTGTTGTGTTCGATGTTGCCTATTGCTTTGCAGTCGTGTAACCGTCTCGTTTCTGTCATCGTAGTTACCGTTGTTGTTGTTGATGTTGCCTGTTGCTCCATAGTCATGTAACTGTAACCGTGTCCGAGTTGTTTTCTTGAATCGTAGTGGAATTTTGCGCATGGCAAACGTGCGGCAAGAGTCTGTCTTTTCGCGGACCCAAGATAACCATCCTTTAACTTCAACGACGGATGCAAGAGTTACACAACACAATTGAAATCGCTTGTTTCAAATGTTGATGGCGCGCCTTGGGAAAACAAGGGACGGTATAGTAAATCCTCCGTGCTGTAGGTTAAACGAGTATGGATGATCCGCCTTCAGGCTCTTCGGCTGTGACAATGCGCCAATATTTCACAACTGCACCACGACGTTGTGCCAGTCGTTTCCAAGAACTATTATTCGACGGGACCTAGCAGAGCAAGAAAAAACCATCACGCTCAGGATCTTCTCTGATGATAAGTTCATCTCCAGACTGAGTGCCGTCACTCAATGGCCCGGGTCCAGCAGTATTTTGCAATACCACAGTCACATAGCCAACTTTGTTGATGGAATCAACATTGAACGGCAGAGCGGCGGCAGCCGATCCATCCGACAACTTGAAGCGATGAGACGATCATCCGACGCTGGCATACCCGTCAATGACTCGGCGGCCATGAGAATACAAGACAAACCTACGTGGAAGTTCCCGAGCTTGTGAAGTACATACAGAAGATCAGGTCCTTTTATATAAAACGAACGATGGGCTTGGGGAACTTGGGCCAATCGTGCGATAGACTAATGGCTTTCCCATTCGTGGGCGTCATCTTTGGTTTCGCGCGTATGCCGCCATGTTTGATCATCGGGACTGTTCACAGGCCCATTGGCCACTTTTATAGCACGAACCCAGACACCCCTTTGAGGATAGCTCATTGTGCAGTAGAGGGGTGCCGTGACAGGAATCGAAGAAGGTAAAGGTTCCTTGCGCTCATTCCCCGATCTTCCGCATCCAAGTCGCTCATTGGCCTACTTGTGCTCGTACCTAGCCTGCTACCCGTGCACCTGTCAGTACCGCAGGGTCACTTCAAACACCCGGATGACACATCAGCAATTGGGCGATGGCCTTAACCGGACTTGGCGTTCTTAGCCGCCAAGAACAAGTACCAAAAGTGATCAAATTAGTGTAAGGGACTGCTAAGGTGGGGTTAAGGGATTTTTGCTCAAGCAGATCCAGAATTTTCTCAAGTCACAATTAGAAAAGTGGAATAAGGCAGATTAAGTAGGGATTAAGCAGTCCAAGTACACAATAGAATTAATGGCGTTCACCTGAGGTGAGGTTGACAATACAGTGATCAATGAGAAAAAAATGACTTGCCAGGAATGGACTGTACACATATCATAATCAAAATGTGATCATGAATGAGTGGTGGTCAGCATACTTGTTGACATAAAAGGAATCAAATACATCATATGAATGATGTGGTTTGATTTCGAGTGAGATGGGGTGAGTGCCGTAGATGGGTATTAGATGTGCTGCACAGTAAATTGAGTTGATATGAATGATCGCGTGGTTGGGTTGACTATTGGGAAGAGTTGCCGGGCATACGATCCACATTCCAGTGGACTTGTCTGGCTCCTTGCCAACCTTATCAAACCAGTGTACAACTGCACAAGGATAAGTAATGCCTTTATAGATAAAGGAAAAAAAAAACAAAAGATGTGGGCAATTTCATACCTGCACATCCCTTCTGCATCTGGATCTGTTCCGACAAACATGCAGTCATACTGTGGGCCCTTGCCCCTCCACATTGGACAAGATCAGATGTATTCTTTATGCATCCCACCAGTTCCACTCAAGTCACTGGATGCATAAAATCTGGACGATGCAGAATTGAAGATGGACACAGCACCATTGTAGAATGGAAGTTCCACATATGGAACATCTATAACATCACGTGGATTATCAGGGTTCAGGCATTCAAATAGGAAGTGTTGGAGGAGGATCATCAAGTTGGGGATGGCGAGTTCTGTGGCTACTGCACCTGCAGTTCTAGCACATTTATACTCTGTAAAGTATGTGAGTAAAATGACTACAAATATACCATAACATACATGGCTTTTGAGAGAGCTCAACATGCACAGCAAGTACAGTCATGCTATGATCTGCCTCTTCATCCTCATTGTCGGCTGCAACATCTGTGGAGCCCGAGTGGTTCAGAATATCACTGTCATGGTTGGTAGAAGAGGTACCTGCCAGTGAACCACGACTGTCCATGCCAGTGGATGCGGCAGGTGGTGCCATTTGAGCTTTGGGGTTCAAGTTGAAAGTCAGCCATCCAGTAGCTCGTAATTGGGAATCTGATTGTGCACCTATTAACCTAAGGGCATTTGATAAACATGTTCCGGTAAGCATACCATGATGGTTGAAGTCAGTCTGCACAGCTGAAAGCTTGTCAAGGTGCTGATTGGTAATGAGCATCTGACCAAGCACCTTGTACTTGTTTGATCAATGGTATGGTTTCTTGACTGCAGTAATATGTTTATTCTCTGTGATCGATGAGCAGAGTCCATTTGGTGCACCAAAGAGCCAGATTAGCTCAGAGTAATGCTTGATAGCATGTTGACACGGAAGCAAAAGTGTGGAAACAATGCCTGTCATCTTGAAAATCTCATGGTAGTGGTGGAAACGATCGATTGCATCCTCGATGTTACTCAGCATGGACTCCGTTATGACATTCTGATGGACAAGATAGCATATTTCTAAGAATGCATGAAAGGTATGTAGAACCTCAGCTGGGACATATCCCTCTATTGCCACAATATAAACCTTGAAAGATCTCAGTACAAAAAGGTGGAGATTGTATGTGCCAAAGATTGACAGACCTTCATTAGTGCCTTGGAATCATTACCAGTCCATTGTTTGAATCCCTGGCCCTCTGGGAAGCAATGAAGGCCAGAAAAGGATGCTACTGCAGCAATACTATCATTGTATGACATTTAGTGTTTATGACAAAAAAAAAAAGGAGAAGACAGACCATTGGTCAATGTCATTCATAATATGTTCTGCTTGTTGAGTCAATCCTGATGATTGTATAATATATTTCTCCACCCAATCAACTAGATGATCTTTAAATGACCCCTTAATGAGTTGGTGAAGTAAATCGGGGGCAATCAGTTGATGTATGTCAGCATGAGGGAAATCATTTGTAAATGGCTGATGAGGGAGAAATTGATCAGTATCGCCATAAAATAGATGAATGATACATACAACGAGGCTCCCAACCATGCCAAAATCATGTCACATTTCATCCAAACTTGTGTTTTGAAACAAGTTTTCAGTTAGCGTCTTGCAGCGGTTTAGAGTTTCCAGATCTGAGTCGAGCATTCTGTGTGTTGCAGTACAGCTGTGATGTGGGTTATTAGTGTGCATGCACATGCGCGTTGTATTCCTTTTAGACAAGACGATGAAGAACCAACCAAAAAAACGGTGGTCCCCAGACAACGTGTCTTGTCTCCACAGGCTAGAACACTTTGCTCAAGGAAATACAAGAAGTCTACTCTGGCAGAGTTAGAGGTAGTGAAATAGTTTCAGGTAAAAGGGAGATTAGTGTACCAGGAGCAATGGTTTGTTCACCACTCCTCCATGTAAAGTTTTACATAGATGGATTGTTTAAGATTGGTTTCAGGCCTAAAGTCTGGTGGTAAGAGGTGGATCCTAGGTGAAGTCACACACCTAATGGGGGGGTTCAAGTTAATGGCAATATGTGGCATAGCAACCATGAAAGCTTGTACTTGGATAGTACAAGAGGTGGGCAATTTAGGAACTTGGCCTAGGTCTTGCCTAACGCTAATGATTTGTGTATAGGAAACTTGCAAAACCCCTTAGGGTAGTAACCTAGCAAGGGTTTGCTTAGGGATGCTAATCAAACGGATAACAGCTTGCCCTAGAATATGATGTCTAGATGGCAAGAAGTTTAGATGTCAAGATGGTGGAGTAATCCGGCAATATGCTGGGATGTGAGATGTCAAGATGC
>JAHZSR010000257.1:0-24563 GCA_025782845.1 Boletus coccyginus | reverse complement strand
CTTTGGCACAGGCTGCAGGCAGTGGGGGTCACAAAGGTAGTTTATTCAGAGATAATAAAAGTACAATAAATATGATTTAGTATATTCCTAAGGGGGCTGGGACATCATGTGTAGTCGGGTGTTGCGCCTGCTGGAGTGGAGGGCACATGTGCATCACACCTGTTGGATGAAGGGGGGGCATTGCACCCACTGGGATGGGAGGGCGAGGGAGTGCAGACCAGGTGGGGTGTGGCATTGCACCCATTTGATGGGGAGGTCCAAGGGGCTAGTGATCATGCCTGGCAATTGATGGGTGGGGTGGGGTGGACATTGCACCCGTTGGGAAGGAGGGGGCGCAAGTCCCCAATGGGTAGGTGTGGTGTGGCAGGTGAGGTGGCCATTGGGCGGGCTGCAGTGCGAGACGGCCGAAAATGGAAGTGGCTGTGGGCTGGGCTCGAAAGCGGACAAAAAAAGGCAAGGCCGGTCAGGCCTGAACGGACAGCAAACACTCGAAGCGAGCCACATGGTATTTACTGTCTAAATACGGTATCCCATGTGGCATTACCGACCGAAGCGCCGCGTATGTAACGTACTATTTTTCCCGCCCGTTAGTTAGTTGACTAGTAGGTGGGACCCGAGTTTGGGCCGTTGGCCCAGGTGGAGAAAGTAGGTGGTGTTGAAATTCCCTACATTAGTTTAAAAAGTTGGAATGTGAGAGTGTACTTGTTGTCAATATAAATAAGTTTGTCAGTTGTATTGTCAGTCACACAGTATGTAGTCAGTCACACATTATATAGTCAGTCACACAGTATGTAGTCAGTCACATATATATAGTCAGTCACACATTATAGTCAGTCACACACTATAGTCAGTCACATATCATATAGTCAGTCATGCATTATATAGTTGGTCACTTGCAGTAAGTTGTCAATAAGATTGTCTCATGTTGTCACTCACATAGTCAGTCACAGAAATGTAATCAGAGA
The DNA here is from genome assembly GCA_025782845.1 of Boletus coccyginus. Classification (NCBI taxonomy): domain Eukaryota; kingdom Fungi; phylum Basidiomycota; class Agaricomycetes; order Boletales; family Boletaceae; genus Boletus; species Boletus coccyginus. Next base: position 23,598 of record JAHZSR010000257.1, on the reverse strand, counting down.
TTTCTACATCAGTACAACATCATACAAACTATAGTTCCAAGTTTCTAAATACTTCATTCCAAACTACATTTGTGGTTTTGGTATTTCTTTGATCCTCAGGAAAAAGTACCTTGATGTTTCTAGGATGGGTACACCTTGAAAGTGCCACATACAGCTGTCCATGAGAGAAAACAGGTGTACTTAAATTCAAACCAACATGCTTGACTGTTTGTCCTTGAGCCTTGTTGATGGTCATGGCATAGGCCAAATGGACAGGAAATTGAAAGCGACGAAATGGAACTGGAGAATCTTCCAAGCCAGAGTCAAGGGCCATTCTAGGAATCATCACCACATTGTCACCACCATCTCTACCCAATATAGACATTCCAAGATTCGCCTAGTGGATCTAATGAGCCTCAAGCGAGTTCCATTGTAGAGACCATGAATAGGATCCAGGTTGGCAACAGCATAAGGGGTGCTCCTATCTTCAGCTCTAATTGATGCAGGGGAAATCCAGAGGGATTGAAGGTATGAAGGACTTCTGGCAGCACATAGTCATATTCTTGATCAGTGACTGAGTCTGCACTAAGGTAGGTCAACTTTTCCTGAGGTACAACAGAGTCTAGGATGGTGGCATTGATTTCATGGACCTGAAGATTTCTAGGATTGAGGATGGTACGATCCAGGAAGTATTGATCAGGGAGATGTAGGTCTCCTGTGAGCAGCTGAGAGTACATGGCATTGATGAGAGCTGGCATGTCATTACCACAGTGCATGTGTTCAGGAAGTTCAAGATCATCATCAGTGACACCTATGTGGAGAAGCTGTTGTGCCCATGCATCACATTCTGGATCTTGGCCAAGTCGCATGTTTTGATGAAGATAGTGGACATTCATGAGAGGCCAAAGATTGGAGTGAGTGAGAGTGGCTGGAACAATCTGCTCTCTTGATCCATGCTGAATGACAGGCAATGTTTGCCTGAAATCTCCACTGAGCAGAAGGGTAATGCCTCCAAATGGACGTTCTCTGTTGAGCAAGTCTCTCAAGGTACGATCCACACATTCCAGAACATAGTGGTGTTGAGAACCTGCTTCATCCCAGATGATAAGAGAGGTCTGCTGAAGGAGTTGATGGACAGGATCATCCTTCTTGATGTTGCAAGTACTTTGTTCATTGATGGGAATGGGAATCTTGAAGCGAGAGTGGGCTGTACGACCACCAGGAAGAAGTAGGGAGGCCAGACCAGTTGAAGCCACACAAAGAACAATTTCACCTCTTGCACGAACTGAAGCAGCAATGAGATTTGCCAGATAGGTCTTGCCACATCCACCACCACTATGAAGAAAGAATGGAGATCCAAGAGAGTGTATGACACTATTCATGACTGCATCATAGAGAACTCTCTGTTGAGGATTAAGAGTGGGTAGGCCTCTTTGAACAAATTGCTGCAATTCCTGGACATTATATTGGAGCTGTTCATTGATGAGCTGATTCCCTTCCTGAAGACCCCAATTGCCCTGTGGTAAAGGCATGTGTGGAAAGTCCTGCAAGCGTTTTCCATGTCTTCTGAGGTCTTTTGCTATAAGATGCAATCCATAGTCATAGATTTGATCTTGAGTGGGTTCAGGAATATGAAGAACATTGATGAGCGATGACGCAAATCATCACAGAGATTATCTCTAGATGCTTCCCATAGATGGTGAGGATCCACAGGACCACAGTGGACCAAGATGATGATGAAAAGGCGCCTAAGCTGAGAACCAGTACTAAAGTGGGCAGCTTCCTGAAGAGATAAGAGCCACTCTCTATCATCCTGCAAAAGACCATGTGCACGACAGGCCTCTTTAAAGGAATCATGAAGATGACCATTGACAGTTCTCAAATCTTCATAAGAGGTAGCACCTATGAGAGCAAGACACTGGTTATTATCTACATGCATGTCAACAATGATTAATCTCACCTTTGACCACAGTGAGCAAAAGACGCAAGTAAAATGTCCCTTGATTTGGATAAGCAGCATACATGCGTCCAATGGCCTTGTATCGTTGACGAATCTTCCACACAGCATGACCAGAGTCCCAGACAAAATTCCTTGGAAAGTCCTGGTAGAGAAATCATGTGCTCCAGCAGCAATGAGATCAGGATCTTGGTTTGCCTTGAACCACCCAAGCAACCTAGTGTCCTTGGCATTTTGAACCACTTGATCAATTTGAGCATCAGCACGAAAGACCACAGACTGTTGGCCAGGAAGATGAATTGGCAAACGATAGACAGCAGGCCATTCCATGTGCATAGGAAATTCAAAGATGTTATGGCATGCTTGAGTGGAGGAGATGTATCTGGCATCAAGATAGGTACGAATCTCATCATGGCCTTCTGCCTGGATGGTGGCACGATCTGGACCCTTGTAAATGTACTTGTGGATATATTTGACTGCCTTGATGGAGCCACAGACTTCCAGATTGATGTGACAGTCAAATTGCACCAAGAGCTCTCTGGGATGGGGAACCACATGTCTGTTGTCAAAGACATCCTGGTGCTTTTGAATGGTCCTGCCATTTTCAGGGCGAGCATAGTCTGGATAACCATCCTCCTTGATGATGGTGTGTGGAGTATAAGGCTTGGGAAAGCGCTTCTTGCACACATTGTTCTCAAGACACCTCTGAGGAGAGCAGGGACCATGGAGCATACATCTAGTGACCACAGAGTGAAGTTGTGGATGAAGGTTGGAATCAGGAATTTGTGCTGAAATGACACCATCAATCTGCTCCACAGTCCTGATCTTGTCTTGTTCCTCCAAGAAGACCAAAAGGTGCATGTGAGGTAGTCCCCTCTTTGATATTCAATGGTGTAGACAAATCCAGCCACCTGACCAAAGTAGCCATCTCTGATCTTCTTCAAAAGAGCTTGCTGCTTGGCATGGAAGACTCTGGCAACCAGGTCTGGCCTGTCCACAGTAGTTTGGCCTATGATGAGTGATTAGACAGGTGGTCAGAGCTGAATAAAAATAAAATGTAGACACACACCTGGGAGAAGATTCTGAGTGATTTCTGGGCCAGCTTCCATTGGCAGTCATGGTTAGGAATAGATCTGGCTTCCTATATTCACGACAAATGGCCAAAGAGTCTTGCAAGAGTTGTTGCATATAGCGAGTTCCACCCTTGTGAGAAGAAGGCAAGATGACCCTGCCAACTTGATTCATGTCCTGATGACCATCATGACCCATGCGATCCCTCAACCCTTGATACAAATCAGCTCTGAGTCTTGTCTGATTGTTTGCAGCCCAGGTAAGGTTGCTCTGATCAATGGAAGCCCAGGCATCACAGACCAACTGCTGAAAGAGGTCTACCACCTTGAAGAGATTTTGTGGTTCTGGTCTGAGGTGGACGTATATGGAGTCTATAAGCATACCAAAGAAGCTGAGTGACTTTTTTGGAGCACTGTGGATTTCCATGTGCATCTTGCAAGGGAATGTTCAAATGCCAGCCTTCTTCACCATGTGGAAAGAAAAGAACATAGTGAAGTGGAAGATAAGATGGATGGAGATTGCTGATGCGAACGTAAACCACCTCCTTGAAGACGTACAACAATGTCACGGTCAGCTCTGACATGTTGAGAGCCATCATCTGGAACAACTGCAGCAATTTCTTCCACAGTAGGTAGGTTGTATCTTCTAGCATCTGCACCCTGTTGTAGATGAAGCCTCACACGAATATCAGTATGTTCCTCAGGAGGTTTGGCCTAGATTACATTGTGATGAGTTTGGCTTGGTTTGTAATAATTAATAACCACTTACCCTCATGATTTCATAGGCTTGTTGTAAAGAGGAGCATAAGGATATCTTTCTCTGAGAGTATTGTGGAGCTCCAACAAAATACCACCATTCAACTGAGGATTACGTTGAACACGCCTATCAGTTGCTTCTTGTGGATCATATATATACAACTGAGCATAGGAAGCTTCCAATCCATCGGGTGGTATAAGAGCTCCCATGAGATGGTGGAGTGCATTATGAATACGAAAGGATGCAGGTCCAGAACCTTGAATGGCATCATTGTCCATGGCAGAGCCCACAGAGGTGAATGCAAGAGTATTGTTGTACTGGCGTATTTTCTTTTTGAACTCTCTATGATCGTGAGGATCATCAAACAACTCTTGCAAGACACGTGGCCACTCTTGTACCCAAGGCAGATTGACTTGGTCCTTGAAGACAGCACGTTCCAAGCATGGATTTTGTACACTGGAGTTGGACAGTTTTTCTGACATGAAATGTAAAGCATGACAGTGGAAACACTGAACATTCATGCGACCAAGAGAATGAGATAGAATAGGTTCAGCATATGGTCTGCCACCACGTGGAACATGAAAAAGGAGGCTGTGGCTCATTATCATCATCAGAATCATCAGAGTCATTGGAGCTGGAATCAAATGATCTGGATCTGGATTTGGAGGAGGTGAGGGAGGCCTTGGAGATGGAGTTCTGACAGCAGGTGGGGTAGGAGAAGGTCCAAGTGGTGAAGCAGAAGCAGGAATAGCAGGTGGTGATGGTGATCTTTGAAAAGATATAGGTGATGAAGGACCAGGAAAAGGTGATGATGATGGTGATGGTGATGGTGATAAAGGGGGAGAATCAGGGTGAGCATTATTCTGTTGTTGTCTTTGTTGATCTTGCTCATACTGTTCAGGCTGAACGTTGACTGTGTTCACCAAGAGCCTGAGAAAGCAGAGTTTGAGAGAGCTGTTGTACTTGTTGAATTTCATTTTGCTCCTGCTCCTGCTGCTCTTGCAATAGTTGTTGATGCTCCTGTAATTGTATTTGATGATGCATCTGCCTGCTGTAATATAGCCAAGTGCTGTTGCTCCAATTGCCATTGTTGCTGCAGCTCCCTTTGAAGTTGTATCTGCTCCTGTTGCTCCTGCTGAGCTTGTATTTCCATATCCCTTTGAAGCTGAGCTAGCCTCTGCTGCTCTAAATATCTCTGATGCTCCATGTCCCTTTGAAGCTGAGCTTGTCTCTGCTGCTCCAAGTGTCTCTGATGCTCCATCTCTTTTTGAAGCTAAGCTTGTCTCTGTTGCTCTATATCTCTCTGATGCTCCATCTCCCTTTGAAGCTGAGCTTGTCCTCTGCTGCTCCAAATGTCTCTGATGCTCTATCTCCCTTTGAAGCTGAGCTTGTCTCTGCTGCTCCAAATGTCTCTGATACTCTATCTCCCTTGAAGCTGAGCTTGTCTCTGCTGCTCCAAATGTCTCTGATGCTCTATCTCCCTTTGAAGCTGAGCTTGTTTCTGCTGCTCCAAATGTCTCTGATGCTCTATCTCCCTTTGAAGCTGAGCTTGTCTCTGTTGCTCTATATCTCTCTGATGCTCCATCTCCCTTTGAAGCTGAGCTTGTCTTACTTGCTCCAAATGTCTCTGATGTTCCATTTGCCTTTGAAGTTGTGCTTGTCTTACTTGCTCCAAATGTCTCTGATGTTCCATTTGCCTTTGAAGTTGTGCTTGTCTCAGCTGCTCCAAATGTCTCTGATACTCCAGCTGTTGCTGAAGCAAAGCCTGTTGCTGTTGCTGTTGCTCCTGTTCTATTTGCCTCTGATCTTGCAAACTTTGCTGAAGCAATTGTTGATTTTGTAACTGTAGCCTATGGGAAGCCTCCTGATCCACCTGCTGCAATTGTTGAAATGACTGTCTAAAAGAAATGTATGCCTGATCTCTTTCAGCCTGAGCTTGCTGATCAGCCTCATGCTGGAAATTGATGACATTCTGATATGAAATAGCAGGTGGATGCACAGGACCAGCATGAGCATTGGCAGTATAGAAGGTGGAAACATGATTGGAACGTCTAGAATGGCGCCTTTGATGGTCAGAATGAAAGTTCTGCATCAACCTTGCAGTATAGTCCACTCTTTGAAGTTGTGGAAGCTGAGGTAAAGAATGATTGACAGGCACTGGCAGAGGAGCAGGCAGAGGAGCAGGTATAGAAGGTAGTAGTTGAGGAGCAGGCAGGAGAACAGAAAAAGAAGGTGATGGTTGAGGAGGCTGGAGTTGAATGGGAGGTGGAGATGGAGAGCGCAAGCGACGCATTCGCTGAACATGAAGATGTTCAATGTGATGACGTGGAATGCCTGGATATTGATGTGCAGGCACTGGAGGGTGGTTCTGGACATTGAATTTTTATTGAGAGTGAAATGTTCTCAAAACCATAGCCACTTACAATCAAAGCATTGGATATATTTGAAGCTATTGAAGCAGCAGAGGGGGGATGACGACGGGAGGGGGGGGAGCCAAGAACACGTTGGTCACGTTCAGCCTGACAGCCAGCAGTCCATGCACGTTGAGGAGAGGTTGGAGGAGAAGCCCTAATGTTTGAAATAATGTTTGAAATTACATTACACAAAGTCAATACAATATCATGAAATATGACTCACATGGGATCTATAAAAGAAAACACAAAACTGCTGCCTCACGGGGACAGCAAAAAAATACTGAGTACTTGGATAGCGGAGTTGCAGGACAGGAACCGGAGATTTCGGAACTTACTCATCATTCCTAGCTAGCCAGCACTACTTCATAAATGAAGTATCGACCACGTGACATTATGGGTAATCACGCGAACCCACACAGGTTACGACCCTGGAACGTTCCTACACTGCAATATGGAAATGCCAATGGCACAGCAAATACCCGTTTCGATTCCCTGATGTGAAAACACAGGGGTAATCTGGTGGATATGACCAGGAGGCACGGTGCAATGCCAAACTACGCTTTAGATTTGGATCGTATTCCCAGGGCGATCACATGGCCAACGGTAATTTAAACCCCTACAAGGGCAATGCTTTGACCCTAGCTCCGGGTGCTCATTAACGTCGAGAGTCATAAGACGTGAGTGTGTGAAAGCCAGCAAACACTCAGGAAGTGAAAGAAATCCTAAGAGAAAGAGATAGTGTTGTCAATCAATCATGCATGACATGAAAACAACAAAATATGAATAATACCAGCAATAGGAGTGCTTGTTATACTTCAAGCTGTAAAATGTAAGTCAAGATGTGAGAAAAGAAAGAGCAGAACACACCTCAGCACCAGGATACAGATTTTGATCAGTTATCAGATCACTATCAGATCAATGAATTTTGTGCATAAAATGATCCATTCAGTTGAACTGAACTCACCCTGATTGACTCAAAACTTGATTGCAATTGAAACCCAATTTTTTCAGATTTTTTCCGATTTTTTTGAAGGCTGTATGTCGAGGGGAGCTGACTGCAGCAGGGAGTAGTGGGGAAATGGGTGAGGACTTGATTACATAATCGCATGTGCGCGCAGTGTGGCAACTGCGTGAGAGTGAACTCCCAAAAAGGAATGTGGCTGTGTGCCCAACGGGCAACGGTTTTGGTGGCAGCCGAGCCACATGGTTTTCGTTGATAAAAAAGGAAATACACGTGGCAAAATATGCGGTACGCGATGGACCTGACATCCCGCCTGCACCCGACACACCCGACGCACTTGACCCTCTCGACGCACTCGACCTACTCGACCCACTCGACACACCCGACCGACTGCAACATTGTCGAAACACCCGAGTTAGGCGTCGGCCTTGGCTGGTTCGTCCCACTTTCCCAGGCGTTGCCCGTTAACTTTTTAGAAGACTAGCTCAAGAGCTAGCTGTTGGGCCGTTGGCCCAACAGGGGGGGGAGGAAGGGAAATAAATAAAACATAGGGTTCACAGGAGACTTCGAATTGAGAGAAGTGGCGGGTGTGTTTGCAAGCTGACCATTGGCATCGGCCTCGTTCCTCGGCCAATCCCAGGTCAGCTTGCAAACACACCCGCCACTTCTCTCAATTCTCAGCCTCCTGCTTTCTTTCATTTTCTTTAATTCAGTATTCTGTAAACAATTGTGGTGTGATAGACTAAAGTGACACTTGTGGTGTGCCCGACACACTCAATGCACCCGATTGTTATGTAACTCGAGTGTGGATATCCATAGGGCCCAGCCATTTGTTTGGTTGCATTTGCCACGGTGCGCATGAGGCATATCGCGTTTGGGACTCGAGTGGCTGTGCAGTCGCGGCTGAGCTTGAAATTGCACTCGTGGGTGAATGAACTGTGGCTGTGCTTCGTCCTGCTACTGAACGGACAACGACTGAGCTTGAAATGTAGGCGGGCCACATGGTTTTTTCGGCCCAAAAAGGAAGGAAAATGGAGTTGACGACGGCTATTCGCACAGGCGAAATAAGCGCCGCCAAAGGTTCCTCAGTCATAGTTTCCCACCCATTCTCCCTTAATTTTTTAGATAGGCAGGACTCGAGTTTGGGCCGTTGGCCCAGGGTAGGTGAAAGTAAGTGAGGCAAATAAAAAATTTAAACCAGGGTCTGCAGGAGACTTCAAATTGAGAGAAGTGGAGGGTGTGTTTGCAAGCTGACCATTGCCATTGCCCTCGTTCCTCGGCCAATGCCAAGTCAGCTTGCAAACACACCCTCCACTTCTCTCAATTTGAAGCCTCCTGCTTCCTTTCATTTTTTTTATTTCAATATTCTGGAAATAATTCTGGTGTGACAGACTAAACTCACACTTGTAGTGTTACAAACTAACACTAAGAGACTAACATTTAGATACATACATAACTGTAGTATGACAGATTAATGTGTGACTGACTAATCTGGTGGTGATTGACTATCATTCATAGTAAGAGACTAATGTAACAGACTAAACTCTTGTGGTATGATAAACTCAAACCTGTGGTGTGACTGACTGGTGTACAGTGGCTGTGTTGACAAACAGACACAAACTGGCACAGCGGCACTACCCAATGTGTGACTGACCCTAGTAGACAGGACTCGAGTTTGGACTGTTGGCCCAGGATAGGTGAAAGTAAATAAGGCAAATAAAAAATTTAAACCAGGGTCCGCAGGAGACTTCAAATTGAGAGAAGTAGAGGGTGTGTTTGCAAGCTGACCATTGCCATTGCCCTCGTTCCTCGGCCAATCCCAGGTCAGCTTGCAAACACACCCTCCACTTCTCTCAATTTGAAGCCTCCTGCTTCCTTTCATTTCCTTTAATTTAATATTCTGTAAATAATTGTGGCATGACACATTAATGGTAAGAGACTAAACAGACAGCTATGATGTGATTGACTGTGACTGACTAATCCAATGGTGATTGACTATAACTATTAAAAGGTGTATTCAACCCACTCAACCCACCTGAAACACCTGTCACAACTTTGTTACTTCCCCCACCATGATAGCAATGGTCAGCTTGCAAACACACCCTCCACTTCTCTCAATTCAAACCCTCCTGCTTCCTTTCATTTTCTTTAATTCAATATTCTATAAATAATTGTGCCATGATAGATTAAATTGACACTTGTCACATCACAAATTAATAGTGACAACTTCAAACTAATCTCACAAACTAAACAAACAATTGTACCATGATACACTAATGGTGACAGACTAAACAGACAGCTGTGCCATGGCTGACTAATGATGTCACTGACTATGACTATTAAATCCTGAGAGACTAATGTAAGAGACTAAACTCACATTTGTAGCTGAAAATGCTAAATGTGGACTATTGTGGCTGAAAGTACTAAATGTAGAACTATTGTGGCTAAATGTGGGTTGTGGCTGAACATGCTAAATGTTGATTGTTGTGGCTGAAAATGCCAAATCACTGGTGTGGCTAAAAGTGCTAAATTGGCTGAAAATGCTAAATGCAGACTATTGTGGCTAAATGTGAATTGTGGCTGAACATGCCAAATGTGGACTGTTGTGGCTCAAAATGCTAAATGTTGGACTGTGTTTGAAAGTGCTAAATGTGGATTATTGTAGCTAATTGTGAATTGTGGCTGAACATGCTAAATGTGGACTGTTGTGGCTCAAAATGCTACAATGTCAGACTGTGGCTGAAAGTGCTAAATGCAGACTATTGTGGCTAAATATGTATTGTGGCTGAACATCCTAAATGCGGAATATTGTGGCTGAAAATGCCAAATCACTGGTGTGGCTGAAAGTCCTAAATGTGGACTGTTGTGGCTGAGAGTGCTAAATGTAGACTGTTGTGGCTGATTGTTTCAAACGCGGACTGTGGCTGTGCTTTGTTCGAAATGGGAGGTGGCTGTGCTGATGAAGCGTGCTGTGCTGTATTAACGGACAAAAGATTCAGTGGCAGCCGAGCCACATGTTGATTACATAATCGCATGCGCGCGCACTGTGTGAGAGTAAACTCCCAAAAAGGAATGTGGCTGTGTGCCCAACGGGCAACAGTTTTGGTGGCAGCCGAGCCACATGGTTTTCGTCGATAAAAAAGGAAATACACGTGGCAAAATATGCGGTACGCGATGGACCTGACATCCTGCACCCGACGCACCCGACCCACTCGACCCACTCGACCCTCTCGACCCACTCGACCCACTCGACGCACCCGACCGACTGCAACTTTGTCGAAACACCCGAGGTAGGCGTCGGCCTTGGCTCGTTCGTCCCACTTTCCCAGGCCTTCTCCGTTAACTTTTTAGACTAGTAGGCAGGACTCGAGTTTGGGCCATTGGCCCAGGGTAGGTAAAAGTAAGTGAGGCAAATAAAAAATTTAAACCAGGGTCCACAGAAGACTTCAAATTGAGAGAAGTGGAGGGTGTGTTTGCAAGCTGACCATTGTCATTGCCCTCGTTCCTCGGCCAATGCCAGTCAGCTTGCAAACACACCCTCCACTTCTCTCAATTTTCAGCCTCCTGCTTCCTTTCATTTTTTTTAATTCAATATTCTGGAAATAATTCTGGTGTGACAGAGTAAACTCACACTTGTAGTGTGACAGATTAATGTGTGACTGACTAATCTGGTGGTGATTGACTATCATTCATAGTGAGAGACTAATGTAACAGACTAAACTGTTGTGGTATGATAAACCCAAACCTGTGGTGTCACTGACTGGTGTACAGTGGTTGTGTTGACGAACAGACACAAACTGGCACAGCAGTACTACCCAATGTGTGACTGACCCTAGTAGGCAGGACTTGAGTTTGGACCGTTGGCCCAGGATAGGTGAAAGTACATACATACTGTAAGTAAGGCAAATAAAAAATTTAAACCAAGGTCCACAGGAGACTTCAAATTGAGAGAAGTGAAGGGTGTGTTTGCAAGCTGACCATTGCCATTGCCCTCATTCCTCAGCCAATGTCAGGTCAGCTTGCAAACACACCCTCCACTTCTCTCAATTTGAAGCCTCCTGCTTCCTTTCATTTCCTTTAATTTAATATTCTGTAAATAATTGTGGCATGATAGACCAATATGAGAGACTAAACTGACACTTGTGATGTGACAAACTAATATGAGAAACTAAACAAACAATTGTGGCATAACACACTAATGGTGAGAGACTAAACAGACAACTGTGATGTGGCTGACTGTAACTGACTAATCCAATGGTGACCAACTATAACTATTAAAAGATACATTCAACCCACCCAACCCACCTGAAACACCTGTCACAACTTTGTTACTTTCCCCACCATGATGGCAATGGTCAGCTTGCAAACACACCCTCCACTTCTCTCAATTCAAAACCTCCTGCTTCTTTTCATTTTCTTTAATTCAATATTCTATAAATAATTGTGCCATGATACACTAAATTGACACTTGTGGCATCACAAACTAATAGTGACAACTTCAAACTAATCTCACAAACTAAACAAACAATTGTGCCATGATACACTAATGGTGACAGACTAAACAGACAGCTGTGCCATGGCTGACTAATGGTGTCACTGACTATGACTATTAAATCCTGAGAGACTAATGTAAGAGACTAAACTGACATTTGTAGCTGAAAATGCTAAATGTGGACTATTGTGGCTGAAAGTACTAAATGCAGAACTATTGTGGCTAAATGTGGGCTGTGGCTGAACATGCTAAATGTAGATTGTTGTGGCTGAAAGTACTAAATGTGGATTATTTTGGCTGAAAATGCCAAATCACTGGTGTGGCTAAAAGTGCTAAATTGGCTGAAAATGCTAAATGCGGACTATTGTGGCTAAATGTGAATTGTGGCTGAACATGCCAAATGTGGACTGTTGTGGCTCAAAATGCTAAATGTTGGACTATGTTTGAAAGTGCTAAATGTGGATTATTGTAGCTAATTGTGAATTGTGGCTGAACATGCTAAATATGGACTGTTGTGGCTCAAAATGCTACAATGTCAGACTGTGGCTGAAAGTGCTAAATGCGGACTATTGTGGCTAAATATGTATTGTGGCTGAACATCCTAAATGCGGAATATTGTGGCTGAAAATGCCAAATCACTGGTGTGGCTGAAAGTCCTAAATGTGGACTGTTGTGGCTGAGAGTGCTAAATGTAGACTGTTGTGGCTGATTGTTTCAAACACGGACTGTGGCTGTGCTTTGTTCGAAATGGGAGGTGGCTGTGCTGATGAAGCGTGCTGTGCTGTATTAACGGACAAAGGATTCGGTGGCAGCCGAGCCACATGTTGATTACATAATCGCGTGCGCGCGCAGTGTGGCAACTGCGTGAGAGTGAACTCCCAAAAAGGAATGTGGCTGTGTGCCCAACGGGCAACGGTTTTGGTGGCAGCCGAGCCACATGGTTTTTGTCGATAAAAAAGGAAATACACGTGGCAAAATATGCGGTATGTGATGGATCTGACATCCCGCCTGCACCCGACCCACCCGACCCACCCGATCCACTCGACCCTCTCGACCCACTCGATCCACTCGATGCACCCGACCGACTGCAACTTTGTCGAAACACCCGAGGTAGGCGTCGGCCTTGGCTCGTTCGTCCCACTTTCCCAGGCGTTGCCCGTTAACTTTTTAGACTAGTAGGCAGGACTCGAGTTTGGGCCATTGGCCCAGGGTAGGTAAAAGTAAGTGAGGCAAATAAAAAATTTAAACCAGGGTCCACAGAAGACTTCAAATTGAGAGAAGTGGAGGGTGTGTTTGCAAGCTGACCATTGTCATTGCCCTCGTTCCTCGGCCAATGCCAGGTCAGCTTGCAAACACACCCTCCACTTCTCTCAATTTTCAGCCTTCTGCTTCCTTTCATTTTATTAAATTCAATATTCTGAAAATAATTCTGGTGTGACAGATTAATGTGTGACTAACTAATCTGATGGTGATTGACTATTATTCATAGTGAAAGACTAATGTAACAGACTAAACTCTTGTGGTATGATAAATCCAAATCTGTGGTGTGACTAACTGATGTACAGTGGCTGTGTTGACAAACAGACACAAACTGGCACAGCAGCACTACCCAATGTGTGACTGACTCTAGTAGGCAGGACTTGAGTTTGGACCGTTGGCCCAGGGTAGGTGAAAGTACATACATACTGTAAGTAAGGCAAATAAAAAATTTAAACCAAGGTCCACAGGAGACTTCAAATTGAGAGAAGTGAAGGGTGTGTTTGCAAGCTGACCATTGCCATTGCCCTCATTCCTTGGCCAATCCCAGGTCAGCTTGCAAACACACCCTCCACTTCTCTCAATTTTCAGCCTCCTACTTTCTTTCATTTCCTTTAATTTAATATTCTGTAAATAATTGTGGCATCACAAACCAATGTGAGAGACTAAACTGACACTTGTGATGTGACAAACTAATATGAGAAACTAAACAAACAATTGTGGCATAACACACTAATGGTGAGAGACTAAACAGACAGCTGTGATGTGGCTGACTGTGACTGACTAATCCAATCATGACCAACTATAACTATTAAAAGATACATTCAACCCACCCAACCCACCTGAAACACCTGTCACAACTTTGTTACTTTCTCCACCATGATGGCAATGGTCAACTTGCAAACACACCCTCCACTTCTCTCAATTCAAAACCTCCTGCTTCCTTTTATTTTCTTTATTCAATATTCTATAAATAATTGTGCCATGATACACTAAATTGACACTTGTGGCATCACAAACTAATAGTGACAACTTCAAATTAATGTCACAAACTAAACAAACAATTGTGCCATGATACACTAATGGTGACAGACTAAATAGACAGCTGTGCCATGGCTGACTAATGGTGTCACTGACTATGACTATTAAATCCTGAGAGACTAATGTAAGAGACTAAACTCACATTTGTAGCTGAAAATGCTAAATGTGGACTATTGTGGCTGAAAGTACTAAATGCAGAACTATTGTGGCTAAATGTGGATTGTGGCTGAACATGCTAAATGTAGATTGTTGTGGCTGAAAGTACTAAATGTGGATTATTTTGGCTGAAAATGCCAAATCACTGGTGTGGCTAAAAGTGCTAAATTGGCTGAAAATGCTAAATGCACACTATTGTGGCTAAATGTGAATTGTGGCTGAACATGCTAAATGTGGACTGTTGTGGCTCAAAATGCTACAATGTCAGACTGTGGCTGAAAGTGCTAAATGCGGACTATTGTGGCTAAATATGTATTGTGGCTGAACATGCTAAATGCGGAATATTGTGGCTGAAAATGCCAAATCACTGGTGTGGCTAAAAGTGCTAAATTGACTGAAAATGCTAAATGCGGACTATTGTGGCTCAAAATGCTAAATGTTGGACTATGTTTGAAAGTGCTAAATGTGGATTATTGTAGCTAATTGTGAATTGTGGCTGAACATGCTAAATGTGGACTGTTGTGGCTCAAAATGCTACAATGTCAGACTGTGGCTGAAAGTGCTAAATGCGGACTATTGTGGCTAAATATATATTGTGGCTGAACATGCTAAATGCGGAATATTGTGGCTGAAAATGCCAAATCACTGGTGTGGCTGAAAGTCCTAAATGTGGACTGTTGTGGCTGAGAGTGCTAAATGCAGACTGTTGTGGCTGATTGTTTCAAATGTGGACTGTGGCTGTGCTTTGTTCGAAATGGGAGGTGGCTGTGCTGACGAAGCGTGCTGTGCTGTATTAACGGACAAAGGATTTGGTGGCAGCCGAGCCACATGTTGATTACATAATCGCGTGAGAGTGAACTCCCAAAAAGGAATGTGGCTGTGCGCCCAACGGGCAACGGTTTTGGTGGCAGCCGAGCCACATGGTTTTCGTCGATAAAAAAGGAAATACACGTGGCAAAATACGCGGTACGCGATGGACCCGACACCCCGCCCGCACCCGACACACTCGACGCACTCGACGCACTCGACGCACTCGACCGGCTGCAACATTGTCGAAACACCCGAGATAGGCGTCGGCCTTGGCTGGTTCGTCCCACTTTCCCACCCGTTGCCCGTTAACCTTTTAGAAGATCCAGCAACTCTTGCTGTAATATTGCTGTAATACGAAGATTACTTGGAGCGGCTCGAAGTACTGTACCTCTTATATACCTGAATGGGGGTAAATGCACACTGGCTTTGAATCATTCGCACTTCTCGGGCATGATCGGTCCGTAAACACCAACTGATACAACCAAGAGACAACGCATAGCCTGTTGTCTGCGCCCATCATCATGGTATATAACACAGTACCCTCCCAGGTGCTCTCGCATTCCTTTTGGCTCCAATCCCTTGCCCATTCATGTCCGAACACATCCCTGCTCTTACCCCTGGGCTCTCCGCTAGACTCAGGGAGCGTGTCGAGGACACGCTCCTTCATCTGATCAAAAAGAATAGACACACTCGTTATGTTCGCGAGTCCCCCGTATTCACTGATTTCCGCAGGGCACTGGACCCCCGCGGCGACTCGAACGATGATGTCGTTCAGGATGGATCGCTCCTGGAAAGCTTCCGCACAACGATCCCTTTGACAACTTATGACTCTTGCGAACCCTTTATCAACAAGTTTGTCACCCCCAACCCATGCGAAAAGGATGTCGAGGACATGTTCTCACCGGGCCTGCCCTACTTTTTCGCCAGTTCAAGCGCGACCTCGGGCAAGAAAGCGAAGCTCTTTGCCAAGTACCGTCATGCGGGGGGATCGTCATTGCAGGACGTACACAAGCACGCAACTGCTGTCTCTGCTGAAGGAGGCAAGAATTGCATCCTTCATTCTCTTGCCTATCGAGAGATCATCGAGGTCTTGGATGATGAGAAGACCACGGTCGGACGGATCCCTATTACGTCCATGTCGTCTGGTGTCATTCGTATGCAACATGGCACGGACGTTGACAAGGATCCTTTGTTCATGACGTTCGCTCGTATGTACATATATTCCCTTGCTACGTCACACTCCTGTCACTGATGCGTCTGTCGTAGCACCCCAAGCTACCTCCCCACTCGCCATCCACTTCATTGTCAACTATCGATCATTCCTTTTGATGCATCTCGTGTTCGCCCTCGGGGACTCCCGGCTCGAGACCCTCAACACGATATTTAGTCACGTTTTTGTCGACATGGCACGCCACATGGAGGAAGAGTGGGATGCACTTGTCCTCAGCGTCGAGACCGGCGTGCTGCCGGATTGGGAAGGAACTAGCCATGTCCGGCAGTACCTCGAGGTAAGGCTAAACTCTTTACACACAGACACACGAATTTATATTTTGATCTACCAGCCGAGATTCACGGCGAGGCCAGAAAGAGCTGCCTACCTTCGCGCCGTCGGAAAAGCAACGGAGCAACCTGGGTGGTTTAAAAAGTTATGGCCTGGTCTCAACGTAGTCATTGGTATCGCGAGCGGTGTATTTGCCATCGCCATCCCAAAGGTATGAGCATCTGTAGCTCGCTCCCTCTGACACTTAATCCTCGTAGGTGCGGCACTATCTCGGTCCGGACGTCCGTATGTCGAGTCTGGGGTTCACCGCAAGCGAGGCTTACATCGGCACCGCGTTTAGTCCCACCGATCTCAATCTTTTCGAAGCGACTAGTGATGACATTATCGAGTACCTTGATGTGACCAGCGAGGAAATTGCATCCAATTTGTCCTTTGCCGTATGAATCTTTCCTGCAGAATGTGTACCATCGCGCTTACAATCGCACAGCACGAGGTCAAAGTTGGCCGTCGATACGAAATCGTCGTCACAACCCGCGATGGCTTGTGGCGTTACCGTCTTGGCGATGTCATCGAAATCGCCGGCTTTGATTCGATCGACGGTAGTCCAATTCTACGCTATATCGAGCGTCGCGGGTATGTAATTCTATCCCAACCTATATCATGGGGCGCTGGGCTAAGACCACGGTTTCCTTGCACCATGTTAGCACCTTTGTCCGCGTCCGAAGCGCATTGATCAGCGAGGAGGAGCTCACGAGTGCCGTCTTCTCAGCGCAGGACGTGCTCGGATCCATCACTGAATTCACCGTGATCTTGGATGATCGGAAACCTGTAGCATCGTTGGCGTTTCTCGTCGAAATTGATGGCGAACTCTGTGAGAGTTGTTTCCCGTTCCGAGTCCCTAGTGGCCGGCACTCATTCATTTTCTTTGTCTAATGGAACAGCGACCTTGGCTGACCAAGCGCCGTCTCGAATTGAAGCAGCCCTCTATCGCTCAAACGAAAACTTTGCGAATGACCTCGACCACGGAAGGCTCGCGTCGCCGACCGTCCACATCCTGAAACCAGGCACGTTTAGAGAATTCAGGGCGTTGAAGATCAAGACGACCATCACGGGTGCAACTCAGGTCAAGTTGCCTGCCGTGCTCTCGGCTTTCGAGACACAGGAGTGGATGTTGCGACGCGTCCAGAAGGTGATCGTGCGTCACGACCCGTAGCATCATGTGTGTGTGTGCTGTGCCCGTAAACCGCACATCATCCAATAATAGAAGTTTACTCGTACCCCTTCGAGCAGTACGGTATCTTGGTACCTTCAGATCACGGTGCTATTCCTGCAGCCGGATTCGCGAGAGAGAGAAAAAGGCTACAGCTCTCTCCCCCTTTCCCCCCTGTAAATATAGACATGATTGGCTGATGATGGAGGTAAGCAAAGGTAGAATCATCATGTCGTTGTGTAAATTGCAGTACCATAACAGCTGATCCCAGTAGCATTCCGAATTCGTCTGATCATCATGATTAGCACACTGTTCCGTATTCGCAAGATTCATTCCGCAAGGTTTCAACAGTAGCCTTCGTTTGCATAGATACTATCAATCTATTATCGAAGTGGCTTTGGCACCCAGTCTTGGACGACTTCAAAAAGTGAAGGACATCCTCGTGGAATTCCCCATGGCCAGAGAAAGTTCTGAATCGATAGTGCTCGTTGGCCGGAACGCACTCCCGGCGACTGAGACAAACCCGATCCGTTCCCGCTGAGATTTAGTAGGGACTCGGGCTGGTTGCCTCCGTCCCAGAATCGTCCGACCCTCGACGCAACACTGGCGACCGTTCACGCGTACGTCTAATGACGACTCATCACGGACGCATCACTGATGCTCGAGACCACCGGCGGTCTCCCGTGACCTATCGGCCGTATACTTTTACATGTACGCAATGACTAGTAGAACGTCGTACTGTCGAACGCGTCCATGGCATCGTCCAATCAGCTCGACATCAACGTTCAACGTTCAACACCCGGCGATGTCGATCACCGACGATGCATCGCTCAACCCGCGTCGCGTGAACGCTAAAACTACGAACCCGACGTTTCCTGCAAGACGCTCGCAAGTCCCCAAACGAGTTTTGGAGCTCGTGTCGTGCAGGCGGCCAAATACGACAAAACACAGTCGATCGATATTGGCCCGGGCAGAACGTCCTCAGCGGGAGGCTTTGCTTGGTCGATGCGTACAAACAGGAGGGAAATGGCGAAGCGTATAACCTTGCTGCAAGTGACTCAGTGATGGGATCAAGGATTGAGTTTCGGAGGAGGGACTCGGACTATGATATGGAGTGATTGTCTCGTGTCAGAGACGGAGCCCGTGTGTGTCGTTGTAAGCGCGATATCCTTGTAACGGAGATGTCACCCACCGAGGAAGCCGTATCCTGTCTCGATAGTATCGTGTCTTTCCTATTGAACCGGATATGATATAACCCCAGCGCACTGGTTCGGATCTAGGCTCCGAGAGCTTGTAGAAAACCTGATTCTGTGTGTTGATGATCAGAGCGGCAGTAGAAAGAGTTTCACGATCGCATCAATCAACACGCTCGGCAAACATCAGCTCACGACGTATTACACCGCTTCATCCATCTGCACGCTGCCGTAGATACTGAAAAGCAACGTCAGATTCTTGTGTATTATATCAACACAAGCGTAAAAGTAACCAAGCCATCGACAGCCCTGAGTCAAATCCCACCAACCCGACGATCACGACCCTCGGGCAATCTTTGTAACTGACTCTTGCTCCGGGTCCTCGGGCGGCGCTTCGCGTACCACTCCCAAGCAAGACGGACGATCTCACCATCGGCATCGTACGGCGTCGGGACCTCGCTGTATCCAGGTCGAGCGGTGGGATGACGGACATAGACAGCAGAGCATGTTTGGAACGAGACCTCAGCAAATGCAGGAAGGAAAATGAACGGAGAAGCATGTGGGGGCAGGTGGAACGGCGTGAGGCCGTCAGGTGTTTTGGATGGCGTTACTTGCGCTTCGATGGGAGGGTCGTTTTCACTTCCGTCGCTTTCCGGTTCTTTGGGCGGTTTTGGTTCTTGCAAGAACCTAATTTCCGCGGGATCCACAGAAACCATGTCGCCTGGAGCTAAGCGGGTGTTGGCGTCCGAATGCTACTCGGAGGAGTTATCAATATGGCATATGGTTCTATAGGCATGGCGCGTACCTTCTTGCCATTGAGCAAGACGTGGCCATGGATCACTAGTCGCCGCGCTTCGTATACGCTGGACGCAAAGCAACACCGAAAGATGAACACGTCTATCCGTCGCTCGACTTCGGCCATCATCAAACTTCCAACCGGCGCGAGGCCTTTTTCGTCTTCCTCCTTTCTCCTGCGTTCCGCTCGCTCGAGTTGCTCCGTCCGGCCCGCAAATTCATCCAAAACCAGGCTGGCGTTACTCTTCATCTGGGAGCGGGGACGCACGTCCGGGAGCGTAGCCGGGAGATACCATCGCTTGAACGTTTTCTCGGGAATGAAGTCACCATGGTAGCCACGTATGAGCGCCTTGGCTGTCCAACGTTGTTGGAAAAGGGTCCGGTTGGTTCGACTGAAGGTTACATGTTCCCGTGCGACGAAAGAGCGTGCCCAAACGCTGTAAAGGTTGTCCAGTGTCCAGCTCTAGTATACTATTTAGTGCTCTTGTTCGCAGATTAGCGTTGGAACACATACCATGCGAGGCAGGCACCTCTTGATGTTGAAGACATTTTTGTCCCTCATGGAAGACCGCTCCTACCGTCGTTGAGCGTTAAGACGCAGTCGTATTGTCGGCGAGGATACGGAAATAGTGACGCGCTTGATAAAAATTCACACGCATGAAAAGAGCAGGTGCGGCGCGTTACGGTTACTCTAATTAACACACTAGTATACTAGGAGTACTATGACACAGATTTAATACTGCTTAACCTGACCACCAGCGGGAGGAGTGAGACGTTTTCGCTCGACGCATAGTACTGCACGCAATCTAGATGAAACTGCAATACCAGGTTAAAATACCAATCGCCGAGGAGGTAGATCACATTTACCTTGAACCTGAAAAGAGACAAGTGAGATGAGCACTAATCAGCGCAAGCCTGGGCCACATACCAGTGGTTAAAGTTCGACTCGAATTTCTTCAGGAAATCCCATCGTTTGCCCATCGCTTGATCCCCGTCACCTGATTCAGCAGCCGAGAGTGCCTGTGATGCCGACTTCGTGAAGGACGATGAATAGAGCGCGAACGTCGAACATGTTACGATCATACGTGAATATGCCTGACAAATAACTTGCTTATCAGCAGGAACGTCACTCGAGACAGCTTCCACCTACCCTGAGCAATTTCGCACTCGTCAACATACATTCCTTCAGACACGTATCCAAAAAATCGACATGATCCTTCAGTAACTGGTCTACCGTTGTCACCTTGGCAAGTTTCGCCTCCAAGGAGCGCCAATTAGGCTCCAAAACTTCAAATGTTACAAAGGCCAATATCTGTTGAACAAATCCCAGCATTCGCGCCCGAAGTAGAAGTACGCGGAGTCTCCATTGCTCGAACTCGGGATGATTAGGAACGGATTTGCGCCACGTTGTAGTTTTTTGCTCAATCCACATCGAAGTGAGCGACTGCTCGACGTTTTTGAGGTGCAAAAGGAAACGGAAGAGCAGTTGATAACGCAGGATGGTCTTGCGTGAAATTACAAGGGAGAGAGGGAATTTCACCGTATAGTCGAGTGCAAGGGCTTCAATAGCTGCAAGATGTGAGATTACGAGTGGCCGCGTATGTTCTTGGAAGCCTCACCTAGCATTGGCTTTTTATCGTCCTTGTCTTTATCTCGGTCCTTTTTGGCATCTTCTTGCCCGACGCTGTCGGGCACGCCTTCCCCGTCATCGCCTCCAATGACTCCGCTCACACTGATGACTTTCAACAGCCACTCATACAACCCCGTGCCGGCGATACTGACTTTTACGTCTTCTCGGAACGGTGCATCTTCACTCGTTAGCGCAAGGTCAAGTAAACTTTGCAATTTCACGATGCTGGCCAATTTCGCGGGTTTTTTAAGCTCGGTGTGAGCGAGATCGAGCAGGTGCGTAAGGAAAGAGGCCTGCGACAAGAAAAAGTATCGTTTCAGGGAGCGCAAACGAGGAATCAGTTGTTGATCCCGAAGTAAAAGTTGTAGTAGGGTATGGTTGGCATGCGTGTAAGCGTCTTCCACGAACTTGTACAGCCTGAAGCACAATCGGTTATAAGAGCATATTGGCATGGCGTAAAGCTTACTTTTGATCATCCATGGAGAGTTGTTGTTCGTTCGCTTGGTGCTGACTCGCCTGCAGTTCTATGCCGCACTCACGGATGACGTTCAAGTATTTACCGGCGAGAAGGACCTTATATTTCCACCCCTCCAGTAATGGGGGAATGCATGCACCGCCTGGTAGTCTACCACCCGGAGTCCTTGGCGGTGGCACACCGGCGTGCTGCTGTTTCGACGACGATGTCGAGCCGTCACGTAGCTATAGACGGTAAGCAGGCATGAAGAATGGCAAGTAATACAACGACTGACTCACCGTGTATCGCCTTTCCCAATACTCGTCTGTGTAATCAACCTCCAAAATGCCCTTACTAATAAATTTGCTCTCCTTGACACAAAATTCCTCGTACGGATCGTGTAACCTTCCCGTCGTTATCCATTCGCGCAGCATTTGTGCATACGGAATTCCAGCCGCGCTCAACAACGTACCGAACACTTTGGAGGCTGTTGGGTCTCCAGACATGCTTTGCATCCGTTCATAGATAACGGCGAGCACCTCTCCACCTTTAACAGGCACAGCTGCACCCGTAGATGATTTGGTGATCTCGGAAAGGACAGCTTTCAGCTTCGCACCACCTAGGCCGAGAGCTTCATCTCGCGCGTCTTGCTCTTCATCTGCTGAGGAAGAAGAAAGGGAAGACCCTTCGTCATCATCGGTGTTGGCTAACTCAAGGACCAATTGGTAGATTAAGGAAAGTGTGTGGACAGTCGGATGAATATAGAACCAGAGCTTCTGTAGAGTGAACTGTGGGGATGTATTAAACGCGTGTTCCAATTGAGATAGAAGGGTCTGGTATTCCTACATAGCAAAGCAGTCATTAAAATGACTCCTTCAGATAGTTGATAGCAAACCTTCAACATGTCCCGGATAGCGGCGCAGAGCGCGTGATTAACGAGGCCGAAATCCAGATGGCTCCGACTTTCCACAAATGCAGATATGGCCGTATAGTATGTACCGAGTGGCAGGACGCGTTCAGTGAGATCTCGGAGGGACGGATCTGAAGACAACACATTGGTCAAATGGTACGATGCGGAGACTCCCCTGGATCTCGTTACGAGGCGCGAAAACTTACCTAATGGTGACGATACGATAAAGCGGATCCCTTGCAAAGGATCATCATCCTCTGGCGAATAATCCAGATGATATGTCACATGCGTGCCTTCAATACCCTGCAGTGTTTAAGTCGGTCTTACAGGGTCATTGGCGGAATTCGTCACTCACCATCAACACATATAATAGATCCTCCAGGAGGATAGCCTCCTGTATGTCGATAGGGAGATGATCTAATATATCCTCTCTTTCTTTTCCCTTGCTCTTCGGAGTGGGGTTTGTCGTCCCGACACGTGAATTTAGCGGTGCCCGGACAAACGAAGTCTCGGCAATGAATGACGACTCATTACCTGCAGTTGGCCATGAATGGCGGGACCTAATGACAAGGCAACTGAAACACGCACTCTTCCCTCGATTTTCGCGCGAATTATGCACACGAGAATCGATCTCTTCGTCGATATCGTCACTCAGAAGTCTGTTCCTCCTGACGGACGCGATTGTGCCCGTTATCTTCGTCCATCGAGTGTCGGTGATTACCAACAAGATAATTAACGCAAATGGCATACCTTGGTGTACTCCTTAGCGGATAGCGTGAGATTGTTCTTACGTGCCGGACGTGCTCTGGGAGTGTATGGGTCCATGTAGATCGAAGGGGCGAACGCGTTGGAATGAAGCGTGAGAAGACAGTACTCGGACATGTGGCGGTGCAACAACGTAAGTACGTCTGCCTCAACCATTCGCTACCAACTTGAACTCTGTATATCCTAATACTCAGGCAGTGTTCTTGATAAGAACACAAATAGTACACATCATCCGTTGAACTATGA
>JAHZSR010000256.1:0-24581 GCA_025782845.1 Boletus coccyginus | reverse complement strand
CAGATCATCAAATTGTCAAAGAAAATAATCAATTGGGACTGAAAGCCACCACCTCCTCATCAACTTGGAGCTCAGATACTCTCTCAGTACTCATCACCTCTCAACAGAGACCTGGACATCCCAGGCAACTCTTTTCACCAATCTAACCCTCTTATGGAAGAAATATTTGATTTCAATCAATTCCACATGCAGATGAATTAGAGGTTTGGAGTCCTTCCTTTCGGGGAAGGACATTTTGGTGGACTAACAGTTTTAAGACAAATGGCAACTATGGTACAACTTATTTTCAGCCACTGTTCAAGTACAATCCCCTTCCCACCTAAGGGAAAAATCGTGTTGTCATAATCAACGCAGTCATATTTCATACAACGACTTTTTACTTATCGCTAAGGAGGTACCTGGAGAAGCCTGCAATTGGGATGGAGTGCCAAGGAGCGAGCAGTTAATGCATCACCCCCCCACAGTTTATTTTGGCCACACTCCATTCTATGAACTCCATGTCCTCCATTTCCAGATTGACTGCCACTGCCATCTCAAAGACATGTGCAAGTTTTGTGCAGACACTTATAGCATTTTACAATCCATCCTCATAGTACTAACTCTCCTGCAGGCATACAACTGTCTGCAAGAAACTGCTGTAGAGATCCATAAATCTCTATGGTGGTATATTCCTCTCCCATGACCCTCTGATGACTCCCATTCACATCCCCATTAGTCCACTTCAAGTCCACTTCAAGTCCTATGCAAGACTACCATAGTCCAGACTATTTAGTCCACTTCACTCCAGACTAACCCTATCTTTCTCATTTAATCACCTTATCATGTCCACTTATTATTTAGATTCATTTGACACATGTTTCGTATGTTTCTGTCTTTGCTTCATGACATAGTTACATCTCCCTTTTCTTTTCCTTAGAGTTTAAACACTTGTTCCTGAAGTCCTATGGACTATAAAGTGTGTAGTATTCCACTAGTAATACATTTTTCCATCTTTCAATTTCCCATTTAACACATGCATGAACGCACGTACTTCGTTCTCACCGCTTCCTATTACTGCTTGACATCATTTCCACTGTTCTGGACTTCCAGACTATCACCGTCTACACCGCTCCTATACCCGGACTATCTTCTCTGACCTCCAGACTTCATTTCCCATGCTCTGGACTTCCAGCAGACTTCCTTCTTGATCACTATTTTTATCTACGAACCCCCTAGGTCGAGCCTATCACGCCCACAGACTCACACACATTACCTCTGTAAGGAGGTTTGTTGTTCTTCACTGCCATGGTTATTTTTATTGATGGTACTACCATTGCTCCTGCTGCAGTACACTAGGGTGAGTTTTTCCAGCAATGCACACCCTCAGCCAATCCACTCTTCACTCTTGAAGAGATCAGATTTCTCCAATCAGCCAGCGGAACACTCAGCTTCATGGGTGAGATGGAATTGGCTGATCTTATTGATCAGATTCTACAGATTCCCCTTTCAGACGAAGACCTCATTACTACAGCTCCTCCACGACTTTCACCTCGATGATCCCAACTCCCTTGCCAGCCACCATGCTACAGAACCATAGTTGCTTTATTGTGATACTCACCGTCTTCATGCCAAGCAAGAAGACTATTATTGGCAACACGGTATTTCAGAGATCGTCCCGCCACCATCCATCCCTCAGGGACTACTCAAGTATACCTTGATCCCCATCTAGAGTACTAACTATTGTTTCGTTTTATTTTTCTTATGCCTATCATTCTTAATTTTTGGAAAAACCCAGCATCTTCGATGCTCCCATATGCCTAATCTTTTCTCAAGATAGTGAGTCAAGACCTGATTGCAGTTGCACTCTGGGCTCAATTGTTTGACAGTTCTATGACAAGTTTTGACAGTTCCGTAACATCCATTGACAGTCCCATCCCTGAGGCCTGTATTAATCTTTTCGTTTCATCTTCTTGACTATTTGTCCCCTCTGCGCCTGATATGATAAGTCTTTCAATTCGTTGTAGCTGTTACGATCAGTATATTCTCATACCCCTATGTTCATTGGACTTAACATTTTCTACATATAATCAACAGACAATCTTATCTCGTTCCTACTTGCCCTTATCTTGTGTGAACTAGTTGTCTCATCTCCCTTCACTCTGTTTCATGCATGAGACTTCTCATCTTCCCCGTGACACATTATGTTTTATCTCTGTTCCCCTTCATGTTTCACTTCTTCACAGAAGCGTTTGATCACGCTTCTATTCTATTCCTTAATACACGTGTTTCACTTGTGTTACACTTCTCTTCTATTCTCCCACACTGCATGTTGGTCTCATGTGTTTCACTTCCATTTCATCCTATGCCCTTTTCTCCATTTGTTCCCGGATCGTTAGATATGGTTACAACATGTACATACCTCTAGTAGGTACTTGAGGCTTAATGCCACCACCAGAGAACTCCAGTCTAGTTCTCTTGGTGTTTTCCCCTAAAGCACTATAAGAAGGACTCCATTGGCCTGACAAGCCTCTTCTCACTCCAACCCAAGTCTATGGCTATCTTTTGGCAACCTAAGGGAGCTACACTCTAGGGTTTTTTCAGTACCTACAGTGAGGTGCAAAACCGTTGCAATGTCTAACCTCAAACTGGGGCGCGAAGCGCCCCGCAATCACTTGTGGGAATTTCACTTTGCTTTGGTGGAAACAAATAAAGTACAAACCCTTAGCTACAACTTTGTCCCCAGGGTCATGTGATTTCGCTTACATACTGCAAAGATACATCCATTTCAAACACCAATACCATTGCAACAGTTTTGCACCTTTTGCTTTCCAGGATATATTAGTACTTGGTATAGCCTCCCTTTGCCTTGATAACTGCTTCAATCCTTCTAGGCATGCTCTCTATCAACTTCTGACACTCTTCAACTGCTATCCCCTCCCAATCAACCTGAACTCTCTCCCACAATTCATGAATTCCCTTAGGAGAGGAATCATGATCTGCTAGTCTTCTTTTGAGATAACCCCAGAGGTGCTCAATGGGATTGAGGTCAGGAGACTGTGCAGGCCATACCATAGTATGAAAATCCTGCTCCTGAAGCCAATCCTTCACCTTTTTGCAAGTATGTTTGGGGTCATTGTCCTGCTGAAAGATGATGTCAGGAGGATCAAGACCATAAAACTGCAAAGAATTGAGCAGTTCATCCTTCAAAATCTGAAGGTAAAGGTCCCCATCCATCCTACCATCAATCTTGGTAGCATAGCCAACTCCCTGCCAAGTCATACAGCCCCACATCATCAAAGAACCTCCTCCAAACTTCACTGTACCTTCCACCAGCCTATCACTTAGCCCTTCCCCTGCCTTTTTCCACACCCACTTGCGCCCATCTGACCCTAGGCGATTGATTTTGGTCTCATCAGACCATACTACCTTCTTCCAGTCCTCCAGAGTCCAATCTTTATGAGCATAAGCAAAGTCTCGACGAGCCCTACGATGCTTGGCTGAAAGGAGAGGCCGTTTGGACTTGACCACAGCTTTCATACCTGTCTTCCTCAACTGTCTGCGCACTGTGGAGGTAGAGAGAGGCTGGTTGACTATATTGGTGAGTGCCTTGGTCACCTGAACAGCATTCTCTGCCTTTCCAGAGGAGATAAGACGAACGGCATGCCGGATATTGGCAGAGGAAAGCTTGGATGGACGACCTCCAGTAACTTTTTGAAGCTCAGAACGCTCTTTGGAGCGTAATCTGGATATGGTAGACACATTAAGACCAGTAGTGGATGCAATAGAGTGAGCAGATTGGCCAGCATCAAGCATAGAGAGGATGGTTTGTTTTGAGTAGAAGAGATGGTTCTCATGATGGTTGTGGTTGGAAACAAAGATGCGTGTGAACTATTTTAAACTCAGACATGCTTCTAATATGTGTATGTTTGTTTGTATGACCAAACATAACCAAATAACACTTGATTTCAATGTAATGAGCAAAGGGTGCAAAACTGTTGCAATAGTATTGATGTTTTGAAATGGATGTATCTTTGCAGTATGTAAGCGAAATCACATGACCCTGGGGACAAAGTTGTAGCTAAGGGTTTGTACTTTATTTGTTCCCACCAAAGCAAAGTGAAATTCCCACAAGTGATTGCGGGGCGCTTCGCGCCCCGGTTTGGGGTTAGACATTGCAACGGTTTTGCACCTCACTGTATGTCTGGCAGATATTTGTATATACAAATAGTTATGATGTGCTGTGCCCCCAGTAGTGCACAAGTGTTTGTACACTAGTGTAGCCTACAATCAAATGTATTGTCAAGGCAACGACTTGTGACTGATACTAAGGTACATTAAATACAATATCCAAGGGACTAGATATGCAAAGTAAAGGCTGACACAGCCTGAGATGAATCACACAAGTCAGATACTGTATCCGAAAGTTTAGGACCCTGTTCCCAATAGAAAAGACAAAACACCATTCCCAAATCAAGAAGGAACTTTGTAGCCTTGTCAAAGCTATGGATCAGTGGTTCCAAAATATGATTAACATACAGCAGACATGCTGATACTAATTTCGCTTATCAAATTATGCCCTACCAGACTGTGCTCACTTAAGGAATACACTGAATACTTTAAAGATCCAACCAGATAGTATATAAACCTGGCCTCACCCTTAGCAACTATAGGGTGGACTTTTCCCCCCATCATCACTTGAGGCACATAGGACCAGGTACATCCCATTCCCTTGATAACCCATCAATTCACTAGAGAATCACCCCCTCCTTGTAGACTCGTACTCTACATATGAAGAGAGGTTGACTAGAACTTACGCCGCCAGCTCCCTCGAAAGGAATAGTTGAAGATATGACAAGGTATGTCCTTGTAGCCATGGTTGATATGAGTAACCCATCGAATATACAGTGTGAAAGTGCCTGATCTAAAGGTGTGGAAAGTATCCACCCCCAAGAACACCCCTACTGTATCGTTAACATATTCCTACATACTCCCTTTGTATCCCCTTTACCACTACATGGAAAGTGTGAGTGCAATTCTGTCTGAATAAGTAGAGAAGTCAAATGGTTGACTTGCCAATGAATATAACCCAACTATAAGTATTTCCATTCCCTATGGAAACCAGCTTCACACAGAGAGAGAGAGATATGAGGACACAAACTGAGTCTTTAGATATACTATGGTAGATAAACATATGATAACCTTGCCATCTAGTGATATGAGACAATGAGTGCAATCTCACTAAACTATGGAAGAGTACTACATAGTTGTTGCTACGCTGGTAATAGCATGAAGCTAACACCATGAGTACGGTGACTACAACTGTGAATAGAAGGATTTCCTATTATGGTAAAATGGGAGCACTAGAAGCATAGAGTATAGCTATTTGGCCTAAGCAGATCCTGTGTGATTCTAAGACCATATAGTATATAGGCATAGTTATGAACTACAATAGGAACTAGACTCTTACATGTGACATCTAAGGGATAGATCTTACACCGTATTAGGACGACACACCTAAGAAAGATGTACTAGCTATTAGTAACTACCTGCCTAACAAAGCAGCAGTATCACTGATAGTATCTGCCTGCCTAACGAAGTAGTAAAACCATTAAGAGATATACAGATTAAGATAATGACTACCAAGGCAATATATGAAGAACATAGCAAGGATTAGTACTTGCCCAAGGATTTAGATATAGAGTCTATAGGACTATTTACTTGATCAACATCACACTCGTGTGTACAAACCTATGGAGCATATAAGAGGGTTGATCAACATATCAAGCCAATATTTACCCCAATTCCCAAGGAGTTTAAGGTCACCAGAACATTACCATATGATCCAATGATAACATTGGAACCCCTGAATGTACACTTTGGCCTACAGAGGCCCACTCAGAAGTTTACCCAGGAGCAAATAGGCAAGACTTTGAAGAATATGGAATCCCATCAATTCTTGTGGCCTGAAGAATGTAATTGGTTTATCTATACACTGATCAAGAATGAAGCAGTTATAGCCTTTGAAGACAAGAACAGGGGAACTCTTAAAGAAGAGTACTTTAGCCCCTACAAGATATCTCATGTACTGCATAAGCCATGGCAGGAGAAAGGCATATGACTTGCCCCTGCACTGTAACAATGAATCATAGACCTGCTGCAACTCAAGATAAGAGCAGGAGCCTATGAATACTGCCAGTCCCTCTACAGATCATGATGGTTCTGTATGTGAAATGAAGAGAAGTAGAAACTAAGAATAGTACATGGCCTGCAGCAACTGAATGCAGTTAGCATCAAGGAATCATCAATTTCTCCTCACCTGGATCAATTTGTAGATCAGTTCTTGGAAGGAAAATGTTTTACAGTCCTAGATCTATATTGGGGCTTTGATGCAAGAAAGATGGATCAAGCCAGTCATGACATGACAGCCTTCCAAACCCCACTAGGACTACTACAGATAACCTCATTGCCCACTAGATACACCAATTCACCCTTAGAATTTCAAGAATACATGGTGTTCATATTCCAAGATGAAATTGTCAAGCAAGTGATGAATGTATTCATCAATGATGCACCAATATGAAGACCACTTACCACCTATCTTGATAAGGATGGAAACCCTGCAGTTTTGCCAGAAAGATCAGGAATATGACAATATATCTGGAACATGCAGAAGACTTGAATTGAATCTTATATTGTTTGATAGAAGCAGAAGGAACCTTCAATGGAAAGAAATTTCAAATCTGCCAACCTCAAGTAGTAATACTTGACCAGAATGTAGGAATCAATGGAAGAGAACCCGATGTTCAACAAGTAAAGACCATAAAAGAATGACCTACCCCTCAAAGTGCTACAGAAGCCAGACAATTTATGGGCCTATGTGGAACAGTCCACTTATGGATTCATAACTACTTCCAGATAGCAAGAAGTATAACTTCCACCTGGAAGAAGGATGTACCCTTTGTCTGGACAGAAAAATGTCAAGAAGCCTTTGAGACTTGAAAGAAATTGATTACGACAGCACCTGCACTCTTACCTATAGATTATACATGTGGATGACAAATAGTGTTGTTAGTAGACTCTAGCTATATGGGGGTGGGAATGATTCTGTCACAAATAGATGAGCATGATAAATGCTGCCCTTCTAGATATGGATCACTTCCCTTCTCCTTAGTGGAAGCTACCTACTCCCAACCTAAGCTGGAACTATTTGGCCTATTCCAAGCCCTACAACACTTCTGCCTATATGTAATTGGAGCCAAAAACCTCATAGTAGAGGTGGATGCTAAGTATATCAAGGAAATGCTGAATAAGCCTGAACTACAACCAAATGTAATGATCAACAGATGGATTCAAGGAATCCTTATGTTTGACTTTATCCTTGTTCATGTACCTGCAACACAGTTCAAGGCACCAGATGTATTATCTTGAAGGCCACTTGAAGATCAAGTCAAGATAGAGTCATATGATGATAGTTGGCTTGACGAAATTACCTTATTCTACACACATCATGGATTCAGATTGCGTAAGAACAATGGTATAGAGGAAAGTACCTCTAGGAGCATGATAGCATATGTGCTGTCTGCTTAAGAGAATCAAGATTGTACCCTCAGGCAGATATATGAGCATCTGACCAATCTAGAGCCTATATCTGTTACTAATAAGTTTCTATGAAAGGTTACCAAGTACTTCGTAAAGGCAGGATACCTATTCAAGCGAACCAAATCTGAACATCTCCTCTTAGTGATATTTGACCATAGTAAGTGGAAACAGATCTTGGGTCAAGCCCATGAGTCACTAGATCACCATGGTGAAAAAGCCACCTGGGAAAACCTCAGACACCACTTCTATTGGCCTCAAATGTACCAAGATATACGGCATCATGTCAAGTCTTGCCATGAGTGTCAGATTAGGAATACCACAAAGGTCCATATTTTCATTATTACCCCACCACCAGCTACTGTATTCACAAAGGTTCATATAGATATCATGCACATGCCTGTAGCAAAAGGGTATCACTATATAGTGCTAGCCAGAGATGACTTATCTAAGTATGTTGAAGGCAAAGCCCTACGACAAGCATCTGCTCAAGCAGTGATCCAATTTGTGCTAGACAACATTATATACAGATATGGAGATGTGGGAAGAATAGTCACAGATAATGGACCTGAGTTTAAAAGAGCCCTACCTGACATACTTGCACAACACAGAATTCCTCAAGTGTTTATTAGCCCCTACAATTCACAAGCTAATGGAGTGGTTGAGCAAGGCCACTTTACAATCAGAGAAGCTTTAGTTAAGGCTTGTGAAGGGAAGATACACTTGTGGCCAGATAAGCTGCAAGCAGCCTTATTTGCAAACAATATTACTGTATGACGATCAACAGGATATTCTGCATATTACCTTTTACATGGAGTTGACCCAGTATTGCCTTTTGATTTATGGGAGTCAACCAAGAAGGTTGAAGGTTTTGACTGAGAACTTTTCCATGAGGAATTATTAGCACTATGAATAAGGCAAATAGAATGATGAGAAGAAGATTTGGAAAGAGCCATAGCAACCTTATGGGATTCTAGATTGAACTCTAAGCACTAATTTGAAAAGTGATTTGAAATCAGATTGGTGCAAGGAAGCTATGTCCCTGGAGACTCAGTCCTAATCAGAAATACAGCAGTTGAGAAAGGACTGAATAGGAAAACTAAGTCCAGATACCTAGGCCCATACAAAGTAATCAGGCAAACCCAAGAAGGAAGTTACAAACTAGCAGAGGTTGATGGGGCTCAACTGGCTTGACCAATTGCCACATTCAGAATAATATCTTACATACAAAGGCACTTCCTAACACAGTTAAATAAAAGGGGAGAAGATCCTGGAGTAACCATAGATGAAGAAGGAGTATCATCAGAAGATGGAGAACACTATGAGTGCAAACTCAATAAACTATCCACAGAGCTTCATACTGCCAATAGTGGCCAATCTGACACAAAGTCAGACATCGACTAAAACTACACATAGCACTAGTACTCTATCAGAGTGGCAAGTTCATTTCTGCCGACAGAACTTGCATATTCAGAATCAACTACGGCAAGTTACCTATCATTGGGTAGCTCACTTGCTTACTGAGCACCCCATCTGAATTTACCAGTCCATATTTGATCTCACACCATTAGCCAAGCCAACCACTCACACGAATTATATAACCATTTCTAGAACTAGCCTAGAGGAGACCATAGTAATACTCTTAGCTACTGAGTGTACTGAGTGTAGATCTGCTTGTAAGAACATACAACAAATAGAATACAATAGAGAAGAACTACGGGCATTAGAGGAATACATCCTAAAAGCCCTAGACTCTAGTCAAGGAAGTACAATATCAGACTACCTAACAAGTCCAGCTACATCGTGAGACTCATCTAAAATTGGCTGAAATAATGTCAAACAGCAACAACCCATTCAGGAATCATTCTCACAATATATTAAGGGGTCCAAACATGCTGAATGTGCCTGGACAGGCCCATCAGGGGCCACAGGAGCAAGATCCACCCCATATTCCCACACTTCACCCTGAATGAGGAACAATGAGTTCAAGTAGCAGAGGATATTGTGAGATCTAGCTTTACTGAATGAAGTCTTGGAAATCCATTCCCAATGAGCCCACTAGGAAGGCCACCAAACAATGGTATTATTACTGAGTCTGGCTGGAACTTACAAGGCCAAACAATATATTCACAAGATGTGCCGTATGTGTTACCTAATTCATCAGACCAAGAGCAGGATCCAGAGACAATTGACCTAGCATTACTATGGATATCGCTGATAGAGTCTATCTCGCTGCATATATTACTTAGGTGACTGTTGAAGCTGTAGAACTTACCACATTCTGCCATTGCCTGCCACATCCCATCAATTCTGCCACCGGTAAGCACAACTTGCCATCCAATAACATGACTTATCCTTTTCAAGAAGATGATTATGGCTCCAAACCTGTGTTTCCATCACAATTGAGCCATCAGCACATTCATTTACATGCACAAACTCAGCGCCCACACTGGCTATGCCATAGGGCACGAGTTCATTTGCCCTCCCAGCAGTGATGATTAGATCACACTTTATACCTGGATGGAGGAAGATCCAATATTTGTAGGCCACCTATCATGTGTCATTGGACATTGGCAAGATTGCATCGATGTCCAACTTACTTTCTTGCCTTACTATTACCACTCAGCCAATAAAATCCCAGACAAATTCCTACTTTGTATTTCCCTTCATCTAATTTGTTTAACTGCTGTACAGTTATTGATACACCAGTTCCAGTTACAAATAGATCGATGGCTTCAAGTAGATAAGTGTCCAGATCACCTCCTTCCAGTATACTATTTTCCTACCCTTACACCCACGTTAAATAAGGTGTACCTCAAACCCCTCACTTCCTACAACATTCCTAGCACATTTGTAGTTGTTACAGTCCCATTCTTGCTGTAGGAAACCATTGCCCTTAAATATTGTTATAAACAATAAGAAGCATTAGTAACATGGCAGAACTGGCTGACATTGATGTAACTATCTGAAACTTAGGTTTGCATGCAATCTATGTGATCGAATCATCAACACACTACATAACTGGCTGCATGATCACACCTCGCGAGATGATGATGATATCCCCTCTTATTATCATGCTACTGTACATGTAGAAATTGAAGGGAGGAACAAGGAACCCTATGGGCTGATTGGCATTGTCAGCATTGCCTAATCATCTACCGATATGCTATAGTATTTGTTAAAACCTACAACAATTTGTCTATCTGAATGAGAAATTAGGAAACTAAAGATCTGCCAGAAGAAGAAAGACAAACAGAACTTATGGATTTGCTATTACCACCATTCAACCAATTGCAGGAAGGACCATAGCTGAGATCCTTCGTCAATTCACTGAACAAGAGCAATACCCACAACCAGATCCTGACCCTCCAGAGCATGAAGCTCAAGTTAACAGAGGTACTTTAGCTGATATAACCAATATCATTTCCCGATCTTAAACTAGTTACTAGTCAAGAACCTTCCCCTAGCTTTCTAAAGGCCCAGAAATTACCTTTCCCTATCTTCAGTATCTACACATCATTGAAGATCAGTGCCCCTAAATACTATCATAAATAATAGGGAGCTCTGACCCAAACAGGATAGTTAAATTACCTTATCCAGCAATAGCCATAATGTCATCAGACACAAATGGCTGGAGCTAATGGAATAGTACAAAAAGTGCTAGAGCTTCACAAGCAACAGCAACAACTCAAATATCTTACAATTCCTACACATTGAGCTCATGCATCATGTTCGTGAGCAAGGAGAGAATAATCAAATCCAATACCATGCTACTGTATAAGTGGTCACTCAGGATTGAAGACAAGAAACACCTACAGTGCAATGGCATTGTATTACTGCATGCAATCTACAGACATGCCTGTTTTTAATCGATATCATAATGACCTATATTCCCGAATTAGGCAAGTTGACCGATTAGGCATGGACTGTTAGAAGATAGAATGGAGTTAATTCATTTCTTAGAACCCCCATTTCCCCCATAGCAGACATGGAGAGAGTTCTTCGTGAATTGACTCAGAATGAACCATCCCCTGAACCAGAGGAGGAAGAAGCTCCCCTCCTAATCAGGGACAGCAAAGGGCTAATGGAAGACCCCAACTTGATTATCCTTGATTGAATGAACAATCGGGGACGATTGTTTTCCGTTCCCTGCGGATGACCTGCACCAAATGTTTGGATGCGGATACATAGTTATTATATTGATGCTAGACATTTGACCCGAGATTTGAGTTTTTACTATATTCCCACGGTCCAAATGCTTAGCTAATTGAGGGACATATAGACCATAGTGTCTAGTATATCCCTATTTTTCCTTATTTGTTCATTCACAGGTTGTGGAGAAACAAAATGATTTCTCTCAACATACTTTTATTACTACCTACAACTACTTAGCAAACCATTTTCTTAATATCTCTTTTATCCTTGAGTACTTAGCCAAGTGTCAGAGAAGCAATTGGAGCATGTGACCTCAGTTGCGAATCACCTGACTCAGATCATGTGACCTTGCATAGCATGAGTCAATAGTCAAAGTGAAAGAGGACTAGCCAAAGCACTGCCCCTAGACTAGCAGAATGATCATGTGACCTGCACAGCATGAGTCATAGTGAGTCAGCATGAGTCATTGCCAGCCAAAGGCTATTTTTAGCTCATTGCAAGTCATTTTCTGACAGGTGAGTCAATGAGTCAGTATGAGTCATATCTTGGCACAGCCACCTCGGAACCGAAGGTAGCACAGCCACATGTAAACTACTATATAAGGAGCGCGATTCAGCCCCATTTGGCAGGTTTCTTTTGAAAAAGGTTCCTACTTGAGTAAATCTCAACCAACGAGTGCTCACAAGTGTACCCTCTACAAACAAACAGTGAGGCTGTGTAGAGAATTCCCACGCTATAAATAGAACTACTTAGACCCAAGTTAGGAGTATACTGCATCCCTTAGGATAGGACAGTTAGGACACCTTTAGGGAGAAAACCCCAGAGCGGCAACTAAAGGGAATAGATCCCCAGCTAGTAGGGAGACCTAATAGTTCATTAGTACCTGGGAAAGGGTCGAGCGAGCACATTTAAGCTGATTGCCAACTCCTTAGTACATAATAGATTAGTTTAGGAAAAGCTGTTCTGTGTGACTAAGTGACGTGTGAATCAGTAAAGAGTGAAGCGTATTTACTACCTACCCAATTGAGCATTCCTAATCAACTGGAGCTAATTGGAAGCCCATTGAGAGCACATCTTAGGGAGTAATCCTAGTCTACAGAGTATCTCTCTAGTAATCTGAGAGTTGTCTAGACCATTCCCCAACTAACCTATAGTACACTTTGTACATCACCCCTGAAAACCAGACCCTCAACATGTTGCTGAACCCCAATCACCCCTAATCTTGTTGACAATTGACAAATGAAACCATATGCCTAATAGTCAACCCTTTTCTACAAGATTGATACTTATTTCTAGTACCAACTCCACCAAGGAAGAGTACTCTCTTCACCTTATTTCAGGTTTACTATCTGTGGAGATAAGATTGGTTGTCTGGTAAGTGTTTTCTTGGCATTTCTACTGATCTTATCTAGAAAGAACACAACATTGAAATGGATCTTCTTGAGTGTATAGGAGGGTTTAATGCAACCTCCAGACTATGTGAAGTCACAGAAGTCACATTCTATTTTTTTGTCTCCAAGGTGGAGACCACCGGTTTGATTTCCAGAGTTGCCATTGCAGTGCATGCCTTGAAAGCATTGGACATAGACTTAGAACAATCCTTTGCCATGTGGCTGGCAGAATCACAGAACATACAGAGTTTTGAGGTCGAAATGTCTCTTTTACTTTTCAGTGGTGAGCTTGCCATCCTTTTCCAATTTCAACAACAAGTCCAGCTTCAAGGGAGTAGATGTGGAAGCTCCTTTGGCTTTGGACTCCTTGATGTCCTTGATATTAACAGAGGGGCATGCAGAGGAAGAGGTGAGAGTGGATAATTTGTTGGAGGTCTTAGATATGGAGGGCTGATTGGGATGTCTTCACTTGGTGATTGATTTCAGACTTGCGCTCCCAATAGCACGTTGTCTTCCTTCTAGACAAGACAACGAAGAACCAACCAAAAATTGGTGGTCCCCAGACAACGTGTCTTATCTCCACGGGCTAGAACACTTTGCTCAAGGGAGGTATGAGTAGTCTACCCTTGGCGAAGTTAGGAGTAATGGATATAGTCCAAATAGAAAAGGGGGAGATTTAGTGTACCAGGAGCCATGGTTTGTTCGCCAATCCTCCACGTAAGTTTACAGATTGGTTGTTAAAGATCATTTCAGCCTAAAGTCTGGTTAGTAAAGGTGATTCTAGGTGAATTACACACCTAATGGGCTCAAGTTAATGGCAATAGGTTGCCTAGTAACTGTGAAAACTTGTACTGTGGTAGTACGAGAGGTGGGCGATTTAGGAACTTGGCCTAGTTCTCGCCTAATGTTAATGGATTGTGTGTAGGAAACTCCTTGGAATATTGCGTCCAGAAGTGGTGGTTAGGTAAGCAAATGGTCATGTCAGGTCGCTTAGTCACTCAGCCGGTTATAGCAAACTCGGTCTTCTTGTGTACTAAGGAGCTAAACTAAAGGATGAAAGTGTAGACTTAGGCTAATCCCTTAGGATAGTAAGTCTAGACAAGACAGTGGTAGGAGTCCTATAGGTAGGTTGTCCTAATGATGGCAAGATGCTCAGTCGCTGGTTGGTAGTTAACTTGACGATACACTTAGTGGACTCAGAAGGGTTGTTATAACTCAATCTTATTGTCTCAACTAAGGGGTAGCAAGTTTGGCTTAGAGAGGTGAAGTGTAGCCCTTATTTGGTACTACAGGACGCTTAGGTTGCTTACTAATAGGGACCAGATGCCTTTTGTTGCCCAAAGAGGGGTTTCTCCCAAAAGGATAGTCTTAGATACTTATCCTTTATTTAGGTACAAGTTCTATAGCCTAGTAGTAGTTCTAAAGCCCTATTTACTTCACTCTGGGGTACCTTGCCTTATTAGGTCTTATTAGGCTTCCCAGGGGATCTCTTATCAGATGATATTATCTGAGGTAGAAGATGAGATGCTCTCTGCAGGCCAGAATGCTCCCTTTTATATACATAAATACAGGAGGCTATGCTAGCCAATCAGAGGGCTTGGTGGCTTATAAATTAAGGCACAATCACTTACTAATGCCAGGCACAAGCTGTCAAACCCAGGCACACTAAGGGGAAGCACTTTAAGCAAAGAAGTTCAAATTTGGAATGCTCTGCCAAAGAGGCTGGCTATGCTGTGCAGGGCTGTACAGACTAATGGGGACAAGGTCACATGGTAGCTAAGGGTCACATGATCACTTCGTCTCACTAGCACTTAGCTAAGTAATCAGATAAATAAAGAGAAATCAAAGAAATCGTTTGCTATGTACAAATGTACAAGTGTAAGGGTTTGACTATAGAGATTAATGAATATCTCAATAACCATTAGGTGGAAAAATCTGGAAAAATAGGGGTATGTAGCTCATGATAGGGGCTATCTTTTCCTATGGTATCAAAGGGTATGGTCCACAGGGAGCTGTGGAAATTCCACTCCTCGGGTGACTGCTTTGCTATGTGCATGCATGAAACTGGTTTCGTGCAGGTCAACGTGTCAATCAACTGAGCGAGGTGGCAAAGTTTGGAGAGTGTTGGGGGTTTTCTAATGTGGAAGATTTCATCCTCGATATGATCCAGTAGACTGTTGTAGAAGTGGTGCTGGAGGGCACCTTCTTTATAACCTCAAATTTGTGAAGCTATCCTATTAAACTTGACCACATACTTGTTGATGTGCTGACCATCCTTTATGAAAAGGTGGTCGAGTTGGTGCTCTGCATCTCTGATGGGGTTGTGTGGACTGAAATTGACTTGGAGTTCAAGGATGAACTCTTTGTAAATGTCCATCCAGAGGAGATATTGGTTAGGATCTTCCATTTGGAGGAGATCCAGTTCAAACCACTCCAGCACCATACCTTTCAGGTAGAACTGTGTGAATGTTACTTTAGCATGGTCCATGCTAAAGGCCTTGGGGTGATCTTGGAAGTTTAGTTCATATTATATCATGAAAACCTGGAGTTTGCGGGATTCTGTCCCATCAAACTGGTTGGGCTCTCAGATTTTGGTGCGGAGGGTAGAGTCAAAGGCAGGATGATAAGTGGTGTGAGCGAGGCCTTGAATGGTGTTCACTAGCTAAGTGAGTGTATTTTGTGGGATGCATTCATTGTCATTGGGGTCTGGGTCATATGGGTCATAGAGGTTGGGAAAATAATCCTCATCAGGATTGTCTGGGTTGTCTGGGTCATTACCATTCAGACCATCTCCAGGGCCTTCTGGAAGACCTGGTTCATTGGGAGGGGTGTGGAGTGATTGCTCGTCGTCATCCTATAGGACTTTGATGCATGTGCCCAGGATTGGGAATCAGGAAAGAGGGCGTGATGCTAAGGCAAAGGTAGGGGTGCGATAAGCAGAGAAACTTCAGAATTGGTTGACAAGTTCTGGACCTTAATGACTGTTCTTAAAAGTGCTGAGGGGATTGAATCTGGGGGAGCTGTTAGTGCTGATGAGAGCACAAGTACAGAAACAAGTAGTACATGTAGCCATGAAGGGAAACTCTTTGCAAGTGTGAGTTCAAATATACTGTTAGAACTGGAACTCTGATATCAACTCTGGAATACCAAAGATAATTAGAAAGTGGAACTTGGCTTCACCGTATGTGGTGCACCCTTACAAGAGTTTCATCCTGGTCTTGCAGAGATCGGAGATAAGACTTAAGGTATAGAAATGTCAAGTCAAGCAGAGGTGTCAGAGGAGAGTCTTTGAGACTCAAGCAGAAGTCAGGTGAGTTATTCTAGTTAATATTCAAACTAAGGAATACATGAGTGAAATTGGAGGTTTATATATAGAGTCTGAAAATGATTAGTAATAGAATCATAAGTGATTGGTAAGAGAGAACAGGAGTCAGGAGTAAGTATCCCAGAGTACAGCTCTGGGTAAGAGGAACCCAGAGCTGTGCTCTAAGCAAGACACAGGTATGAAGGTAAGTAATAATCGGAGCTAGTACTAAATAAGAGAGAACAAGAAACAGAGATGAAAAGGAGATACTAAGTACAAGTCCGAAGTCTAGAGACAAGTCCTACATGAGAATGCAGTAGAGTTCTTGATGATGGGCCCAGAGGGCCAGAGTTGAACTTGGGCGAAATACAGGATATGACACCTTCTTTACTCCACTGGTTTCAGTCCTCTCTAATCACTCCAGTTGGTTTGGTTAACTCCTTGCAGAATCTCAAGTCATTTGATTTGTGGCATCAGCATCTTGGACATCCCTCCAAGAATGCTCTCCAATATGCTCATGAGCATTTGTTAGGTATTCCTTCTCTTATGCCACCCACTTCTATACCTACTTGCAAGGGCTGTGTGTTTGGCAAGGCATATCAGTGGATTTTTCCTACTTCATCCTCATGCTCTTCTTATGTGCTTCACCTCATCCATATTGATTTGTGCAAAATGCCAACTTTGTCATGTTCTCATAACAAATGAATCATCACTTTTCTTAATGACACTTCTGGTTTTGTAAGCTTGCATTTTTTATGCTCTAAATCTGATGCTATTCAGGCACTTCAGGATTTGATTGCTTGGGCAGAGAATCAGACTGGTTACTCTCTTCACTCTGTATATTCAGACTGTGGGAGGGAATACATTAAGCATTCTCTTCAAACATTCTCTTATTCAAGGGTATAGAGCATCAAACCTCTGTACCTCATACCTCTCAACAGAATGGCCATGCTGAATATTTCAATTGCACAATCCTTGAGAAATCAGAAGCCATGTGCCAACATGCCTGTTTGCCACCTTCCTTTTGGAAAGATGCTGTTGAGACTGCTCTCCACATCTATAACAAACAGCCTATGTGTCGTCTTGAATGGTCTACTCCAATATTCATATGGAATGGAAGTAAACCTGATGTTTCCTATTTTAAAGTATTTGGATGTCATGCCTATATTTTCATTCCAAAAGAAAATTGAGCCAATAAACTATCTGCAAAAGCAGAAAAGGCCATCTTCATTGGATATGAGAAAGGAAGTAAAGGATACTGCTTCTGATCTTCTAAAAGAAGAACAGTTATTGTTTCTTCCACTGCCACATTTGATGAACTTGTGTTCCCCTATTGTCCTAGAAAGCTAGAAGATAAACCTGTCAAGATTTCTATTCCAGACAACCTTTCAGCCTAGGATCAAGATGAGAATCAAGACCCTGTTTCAGCTGACTATATTCCAGTCACTTGTCACTATCAATTTCCACCTATGAATGGTCATGATCTTAATCAACAATTCCCTCCATGAGAAGATCAACAGCCTCCTTGTACATCTTCTTCCACTCCTCCTGAACCTCCTCCACAAGACAAACCTTGTGAAGGAATTCATATTCAAAATCCACATATCATTCCTGATAATGTTTATGGAGCTAGACCTTCAGTGGAGATTGAATGAGAAATTAAATCATTAATTCCCATAAATAAGGATGATAATTTAGGAACCTTATATAATGCTTGATTCTTTGGCTTTTTAATAGCCTCTGCCATTTCCATCACTGGCACACCATTGCACTACAAGCATGTTCTGAAACTTCTGAAAGGAGCACAGAACAAATGGAGGATTGTTATGGAAGAAGAAATCAAATCGCTTAAAGAGTGTAAAGTATGGGAATTGGTTGACCTTCCACCTGGACAAAAACCTATCAAAGGGAGATGAGTATATGTTGTCAAAAGTGATGGCCAAAACAAGGCTTGTTTTGTTGCCAAAGGCTTTACTCAAGTATATGGAATAGACTTTGAAGAAACCTTTTCACCAGTTGCAAGATTTGAGACTGTTCAACTTCTTCTTCCTATTGCAGCATTCAAAGATTGGGAAATTAAAGTGCTAGACATCAAGACTGCTTTCCTTTTTGGAGAACTTGACAAAGAAATTCATATGGAATAGCCTGAAGATTTCATACAACCTGGCATGGAGAAGAAAGTTTGTCGCTTGCTAAGGGCAATCTATGGCTTAAAACAAGCTGCCCTACAATGGAACAAGATACTATACAAATTTTTGCTAGATATAGAATTTGTTAGGACACATGGAGATCCTGGTGTCTATGTTCATTTTCATGGTCAGGACATTATCATCTTAGTCATTTACATTGATGATGCTCTTTTCATGGGCTCCAACCATTCCTATCTCATGACGAAGAAGAAACAATTCATGAATAGATGGGAAAGCCATGATCTAGAAACTGCTACTGAATATTTTGGCATACGTATAACCCACAATTGTTCTAAATGAACATTGAAGCTTGACCAAGTTACTTATGCTGAAAAGGTCATCAATCACTTCA
Organism: Boletus coccyginus; assembly: GCA_025782845.1. NCBI lineage: Eukaryota > Fungi > Basidiomycota > Agaricomycetes > Boletales > Boletaceae > Boletus > Boletus coccyginus. The sequence goes on along the minus strand of JAHZSR010000256.1, from coordinate 5,615 downwards.
AACTTACCAATCTCAAAGTAGCTCGTACCCTCCTTTCTTCTGGATATAATCCTACACCTCTCACCATGAAAACCTCCTCTCAATCTATAGTCGATATCAGTTGGTGATTGAATCACTACTGTATATCATGTTGGGAACTCATCCAGACATTACCTTTGCTATTATCAAGATGTCACAATGTTTCACAAATCCATCAGATAAACATCTGCAGAAAGCACTCTATATAGTGCAGTATCTGATTGGTACCAAAGATCTCTGCATTACATATGACAGATTGTCTCAATCTGATATTATGGCATATTCTAATATAGATTGGGCTAAAGATTGCAAACCTTGTCAATCTACCTCTGGTCATGCAATGTTTATGGGCAATGGAATAGTCTCTTGACTATTCAGACAACAATGGAAGATAACCTTGTCATCAATAAAAGCAGAATACATTGAAATAACAGAAGCTATCAAATAGCTTTCCTGAATTCAGATACTTCTCTCCAAATTGAAGTTCAATCTTCATACCATTTCACTGCTCTGTGACAATCAAGGTGCCATGTTTCTTGCTGCAAATCCTACACAAGAAAGTTGTTCAAAACACATTGAACTTCCAGAACACTATATCCAAGAATGTGTTACAGATGGGAAGATCAAACTCTTCTATATTTCCACTGATGAACAAGTTGCAGATATCTTTATGAAGAATCTGACATAGCAATATTTCAAGGAGAATAGAAAAAAACTTTCCCTCATACCATATTTATCTCTTCCATCATGAATAGTGAGGTGAAGTATTAAAATATTTAGATTCAATTATCTAAATCTTATCTTGTCTGGGTTGCTCTTCATGATTATTAATTTATTCTAGACCCATGATATCATTGTTTTAAATTGGTAATGTCATACTTATTCTTATCTTTGATAACATCATATTATATCATAATGGTGTCATATTACACCATTCTCTTGGCATATTGTGCCATACCTTGTGCACCTTTTCCCACTGGCTGCCTATTGCTGTGCACTGCTGCACATTACTCAGCCCTTTATCTTTTATAGATATTTCCACAATACATACAAATATTCTTGTACTATATATAAACCCAGCTCCTTCAGAGCCCAAATCTAAGTTCTTTACTTCATATCATGATAGTAAATAACTTCTAGCAACTTGTTTGCAAGTACATTACAGCAAGTGAGTACTCTCCCTCACTGGGTTTACCCTTTCACTATTGCTTCTACACCCAGAGAGACTAGCAATCTCTTTAATCAGAGCATGTCAGCTGCCATGTGAAGAAGGACAGTAAGCCATAGTCAGCAGACAAGTCAAAGTCTGAAGTTGCAGAGCTCAAGAGTACCAGGAGTCCAGGTAGATTCATCAGGAAAAAGCTCCAAGTCTACATTAAGCTATGTAGTATATATAGCACGAGTACCACCATTAACATCCCCCCTACAACAGAGCACGATGTAACATCAATGTCAACTACAGGTACAAAGTACATACCAGCCATGGTCATAGGCTTGTTGGAGTAGCTTTGCAAGTAGTCCTATTGGCGCTATCATGGTCTGGAATTCTTTGAGCAAAGCCAGGTGGCTCTTGAAGACTATGGATTATTCCTGTTTCCTGAACACAATCATTTCATGGACATCAGACTCCCATTCATTGATTGCACATTCAATCTGTTCCATGTAGTCAGTAGCACAGCCTTGGTATGAGTCAAAACATACAGCAGTGAGAGTTAGTGCAAATTCTACAATCAGAAAGGGCTTGTAATATTTTGCTTATTGAACGCCATTGTCACTCCGGTTCTTGAACAGTATAGCATTGATCACTTACTGGATAGCAGGCGTCATGTATATACCAGTATGTTCATCAAGTATTTTACCATAGAACTTCGTGCCTTCATGAGTATGGTCGGTTGTACTATAAGCCTGAGTGGCATGCACCCAGAAAATGAATGCCGAGTCTTATTTCAGTTGCAGGAATAGTGCATGATTGTGGTCAACAGTGCTATCATCTGGGCCAGTATCAAATCCATATACTGTCCCAACAATAGTACAGGCCTTTGACTTGAATTTGCCCTGTAGATGAGTCATGTGGGCAGTGATCTGATATGGTGAAATTGACTTGTGCCCCACATGGCCATAAAAAGGAAGTGCATACCAACTTCAGCACTCCTACATCATGTGGAATATCAACATGGTGGTGATGATAGGCCTTCTTCCATGTCACTCTGACCCACTCAATCTAACAGGTGGGGCAAATGGAACATTGCCAAGCAAGGTCACACAATAAATTCCAATGGCAGTCTGAATGATGCTTCAGGTTCCTTTGTTGTAGTCAGCAGTCTTCGGATGTACACTACCTATAAGATCACCACCATGTGTGGTCTTTAGATTCAATGGTGTATAGTCATTGGACTTATAATTGCTCAAGACCACTGAGCGATGCTTGCACTTTCTAGGTGGTGGTTCCTCATCGGCAGTGTCATTCTCATTATCAATGCTGAGAACTCCCAGCTCAATGCCAACGACCCAACTTTCGTTACTTGGTTACCATTAGCATGATATGGGTACAAGATGGTTATTAGCTTATGGGGGATATGGCATGGAGTCCCATGCATGCACCCACTTCCTGGGTGGACTCACATTCAGGACATTGAAATATACTTTCTTGCATTTCAATCCATGTGATTTGGTAGGTGGGGTGGGTATTTAACTGAGAATGCCTGCAGTATTTGCAGGCTAGCCACTAGTCAGACATGTAATTTGTATGTAGCACTTGGACAAACTTTTGGGTGGACCTGTAAATCCTCGTATATAGTTTGCTTGTTGACAGTACTGGCTATGCTGGATGCTGGTGGGACTCTGCTCTGATGGACCACCAACAGTGCTGTGGGCATGGCAGGACATATGGCAAACTTGATAGAGTGGATGCTCAAGTGAATGCTTCTTGTTGTGAACTAGTCAGCAAGGGTTAGCAATGTGTCTGTCACAGGTGTAGTACATACCACATTATCTGGTTCAAGATTGACAGGACTTCCTGCACTCATGCAAGAAGGTACTTTTAAAGTTGCTGTAAAACACTAGTCCCATCTGTACTGCAATAGCAAGAGGGATACTAGAAAATATGAAAGAAGGGTACGAATAGGTTTGTCCCAGGGACCCTATAGAAGTTGGTGGGGGCGAAGGACCTAACTACACAATCTGGAAATGAATCCAGAAAGATAGGAGTAAACTCAGATGAATCCAATCCAGAAAAACAATGAGAAAAAGATCTGGAAAATGAAATAAAGATAGAAGGAAGTAGGAATATATATTCGATGATGGAATCCAAAAATCCAGATTAGACTTGATGAAGAGAGATCTGGTCAAGGATGAGGACCAGGTATGAGCAGAAAAGTGACAAGGTTTGCAAAGACACAGCTTCATAGCAAAAAAATGGGTGATCAGTGCACACAGGTGAAAGATGTATTATTCATTGCACTCTAGGGGTTTTATAGTCAAGGGAACACCCAAGACTCTTCCTAATAAGGGAAATATCAATTGGTAACCAAGTACGTCAAAGCAAAAGAAAAAGAACATTGTCCCTTCATGGGTAAATAGAAATCATGCAGAATACTACGAAAGAGTATAGACCTATGTTGAAGTGATATAAAAGCTCAATGAAATCAAAAGAAATCAATCTGAATGAAAATTAAAGATGTGGATAGATTTTGCATGTGTGGAGATCTGGAAATAGACAAATAATGTCAGGTTGCATTGGATTGGATTGGGTTGGACTAGGATTGGATTGGGTTGGAGTAGGATTGGATTGGGTTGGATTAGAATTCATTGGAATATGATTAGAAGTGATGTGGAAGTTGGTAAAATGATGAGATATGATCACAAGGAACTTCAGTTCCTTACATTGCAACCATGAATAGATCTGACTCTGCTGCCTTGTTAACTTGCTTGCGTTTGCAGACAAGTGTCTCACACCTCTTTGCTTTGGCATGAGCCTGCTGCTCAGATGCACATTGGGCATGATTGTTCTCATCTGCAGGATATGAGTGAATGAGTAAACAGAGAGAAAACCATTTGCCACACCTAACATCACCTGCACCTTCTCAGTGGGCTGGCACATCCAACCATGACTGGATTCAGTCCTAGTCACTGGCAATTGTGAAGCCGTCAGCACTGCAGGGGTTTCAGCATCAATGAGCATGGCAGGGCAGTAAAAACAGAGATAGCACCTATATAAATAGGTCAGCTGGGTGACAGGGTCCAAGGGACCTCTCTGAAAAAAAAATGACAGCCCCTGCATTAAAGAAGTGGTGGTTAAAAAAGTGATGGCCCTCCTCAAAAAAAAAAAGATGACTTCTACATCAAAAAAGACTGCCCCTCCAAAAAGACCTGGAAAAAAAAGTAATAAGGACATGATAGGTACATGATAGGTATGAGGGACGAAAAGAAAATAGAGACCCTATATGGAGACCATTGCACTCTGTTAGAGAGCTCAGTACCTCACCAGTGGTTTCTCTAATTCTTCTCTTACCATGCCTCATTTTGAACATACTGACCAATTTGTGCCAAACCAATGTGGCCACTGTGGCCAGGCATTCCCCACACAAACTGGTATATGATGTCATATTGGGTATTCACCACATTGCCAAGCAGCAGTCCTGCGCAACCCATTCAAGATCCACACTAGTGTCAACATCCCCAATCTTGATATGCATTCTGACCTCTTCCACGATAATGATGGATCAATCCTTGAATGCACCAATATTTCCATCTTGCAATCAAGCACAAACAACTTGCATACTCCATGCACAGGCAGCAGGAGAATACTCCCCTGAATTCATTGCTAAGGGCCTGCATCCTATTTTCTCACCCTTTTGGACAGATCTGCCTCATTCTGACATATTCACCTGCATCACCTCTGACATACTCCACCAGCAACACCAAGAGATCATCAAGGATCACCTTAAAAAATGGTATATGGCCATCACAGGCAAGAAAAGTTTCAACAGTTGGTTTCAAGCCACACCATTCCATCTCGGACTGTAACATTGGAAGACTGGCATTTCTGATGTTAAGCAATGGACTGGCACTGATCACAAACAGCTCCAATGGGTTTTTGTGACTGTGCTGGTTGGTACTACACCAGACTACAATGTTATTTAGGCCAGTTGTATACTACTTAATTTCATTTGTCTTGCATAGTATTGTTCCCACACCAATGAGACCTTACAGGGCTTACAGGATGCCCTCAATGATTTTCACACCCTCAAGGATGTGTTTATCAGCCTCAGCTGTCGCGAACATTTCAACATTCCCAAGCTTCACTTGCTGGTCCACTATATTGAGTCAATCCAGCTGTTTAGTAGCTTCAATGGCTTCAATACTGAAAATTTGGAGTGGCTACACATCAATTATGCCAAGAAAGATTATGCTGCAACTAATTGAAAGGACTACAGTATGCAGATGACAACATGGTTGAACAGGCAGGAAGCAGTCATTTGATTCAACTCACATCTAAGCTGGTGCGACAGTAGTCGCTGTATTGGCCGGTTGGCTGATGAGAACAGTGATGACACCAACAATTTAAATCAAGGCTGTCCAAGTCATCCAAGTCATGC
>JAHZSR010000255.1:0-24609 GCA_025782845.1 Boletus coccyginus | reverse complement strand
GATTGTGGAGAGAATGAATGAGGTCGTACCAGGCGTGGGGCTTGATGATAGGGATGTCGCAGGGCTCATGCTGTTGTGTGCCTTTGAGGCTCTCTTCCACGAGACTCCCAGTCCATTCTGTGGTTTGTTTACTGCAGAGGAATGGCAAGCGCACAAGTACCACGACGACCTACTCAAGTTTTACAACACTAGGTAAGTTAACGATTCCCTTCACCTGACATTTAGCTGAATCTCCGTGTTAGGTACGGTAACCCGCCGGGTCCTGTTCAGGGTGTTGGATATGTTGACGGACTATTGGTTAGGTTGGCAGGTCAGCCCGTCCGAGACAAGACGCAAACAGATCAGACCCTCAACGCATCGCCGGTTACCTTCCCCCTTGATTGTAATCTATATGCCGGTTTCTCTCACGTTGACTGGATATTCGCCATCTATTCTGCAATCGCGTTCTTCCATCCTGCTGAACCACCAATTACCGATGGGCTGGACCTCTCACGAAAGTGGCGATCTCTAGGAGGCTGCCCTTTTCTAGACGGATGATTGCGGAGGAGCTACGGTACAGCGTGGTGGGATGATCTAAAACCCGCCCTCAAGTGAATCCGCTGTTCCCAAAGAAGAGAGCATTTGGCTAAATGGGCCGATTTTTACCCTAGTCCAAAAAAGAAACGAGCGAACTTCAGAGCCGACGCATCCCAACTTTGAGCCCGTTTGTGACACATTGCAAATTCGGGCTGGGAGGTATACTACACCATTCTGGGAAGCAGGGTCGACGGAGACGTAGCAAATCCAAAAGCAGCGCCGCACCTGTCCTCGCACTGCGGTGCTTGGTAGTACCAGTGTTACGCCTCTTTGTGTCCTCCTGAACTTGGAATCCTGGATGGATGTACACGCATTGAAGTGGCTCTCATTCGTCCCACTACTATTCCATACATTCTTTTCATCAATGGGTGGATTCTTCAAATGTGGAGAGCCTTGCAATCGCTCGTTCGCTGACTCAAGAGGATTGTCTAACCATCGCAAGTCCTGCTCATCTTATTTACAAAGGCAGATGGAAAATCATCACCAAAGGAAATCTCGCCAGACATTGGGGTCCAAGAGAAAGTTGTCTCAGAGCCTTCCACTACCTGATGTGAAACGAGCTAGAGTTGTATCCGAGGTATGTTATTCAATCAGTATGGTGACAGTCGGCCTTTGTCCCTAACACCTGTTGTAGCTGATACCTGTCAATGAAGTGGATGCTTTAGTTATAGAGCAGAGTCCAGATGCAAGTGTTGCACGTTTGGTTGTAGTACCACCCTAACATCCCCGCCCATGGTAGCCAACCTCAACTGGCATGGTGACTACACCAAATCATGCTTCCGACTCGGAGTCACGCCGTCAAGTTTTAGTGCAGGATGTTACATCGAATGACACGGTAAGCAGAACCAGGTTTTTCTAATATGTTTGTGTGCAAACTGCTCCCACTCAGCTTCCTGATGCGCCTGAACAACGCCCATCTCGAGCACACCGTCCCCCGCGCCGTTATCGTGATGAACTACCAGAAGCTCCACCACCGGCAACTTCTAGTACATTCTCGGCAGATCAATCTTCACGTGTCTTTCGTGTCATTCTTCATGTCTTCGACTCATTTCGAACAGGCTTTAACACATTTGGAATTGCTCGAGATTATCGTCATCGCCCTACATATGATCCCAACTCCTTTGTATCAAGTCGTGACTTATCAGACCTCCCATGTAGTCCCAACGCCAGCTCGAGCCTGGAGGGCCCTACCACGTCTTCCAGAACACATCCACCCCCATGGCCTTGGGCAAATATGTCCATTTGGCGACTCATGTCATGGAAGCTGACAGGAAGCAGTCAGAAGTTGAATGCTGAGGTGACTTGTCTGGTTCGCGAGGTGATCCAAGCCCCGGATTTCAATATTGACGAATTGGCCAACTTCAATTTTGTGACAGAATCTAGACGATTGGATGACACAGCTCGGACCCGTGGTACATCGACGATCTTCGGTGGTGATGGCTGGAAAGAAGCTACAGCAGCGATTTTGATCCCGACACGAGAAAAACAGCAAGGGAATGGACGCTCCTTTTTCATTCCCCATTTAATGTATCGACCTCTAACATCCGTGATCAAAGTGGCATTTTCGGAGCCACTCTCAAAGTTCTTTCACCTCACACCCTTCAAACATATCTGGAAATCCCCCTCAGGCCATGAGCAGCATCTATATAACGAGCTTTACACGTCGGATGCCTGGAATAAGGCACATGATGAAATTCAAAAGCAAAGGAGGACCGACAACTGCCAATTGGAACGAGTTATTGCCGGCATGATGTTTTGGTCTGACTCGACACAGCTCCCCCAGTTCGGGCATGCCAGCGCTTGGCCTATATATCTGTTTTTTGGAAACCTGTCAAAATACATTCGTGCGTGCCCGACTTCTGGTGCATACCATCCAATCGCATTCATTCCTTCTGTAGGCAGTTTGTTTCTTCATGACCGTGATACATCCAACTCATGTGTGCACAAACTAGTTGCCAGCATCTCTTGAGGGATTCCTTGCGACTATGAGTCAGAAAAAAAATAACGCCGACCTGCTTGCGCACTGTAAACGGGAACTATTCCATGCAGTCTGGAGCATACTTTTGGACGACGAATTCCTTGAGGGATACAAGGATGGGATTGTCGTCAAGTGCTACGATGGCAAGTACCAACATGTGTACCCCAGGATCTTCACATATTCTGCCGATTACCCTGAGAAATAGGTGTTTATATACCGTTTCCCTACTTCATCTTAACACTGTGGTAGGATCCTTCTCGCAACTATTCGAGACAAAGGAATCTGTCTGTGCCCTCGATGCCTGGTTCAAAAGTCGAAGATCGGAAGTCTTGGGCTTCTGAATGATATGAAGGCCAGATTGTCACAACTACGATCGTATCTTCGAAACAAAATTTCTTCTGCAAGAGAGGCAATTTATAACTTCGGTATCCCAGTCAAAGGGGCTGCTGTCGAGCGCCTGCTAAAGGACTGCTCACTTGTACCAATGTTGGTGAGCACGAGCCCGTTATCCCAGAGAGCAGGGGTTCATTGTAAATTTTATATTCAAAGAACGCATTCATGGAGTGGCTGTTACCGTTAGGCTTCGAGCTTTTCCCAGCAATTGTCGTCGACTTCATGCATGAGTTTGAACTCGGCGTCGTGAAAAACATTTTGAAGCATCTAATTCGGATTCTATATTGTGTAGATCCATCCCAAATTGCACTACTGAATGAGCAGTGCGCCCTTATATCTCACTCAGAAAGCAACATGCAGACTCACGTTCGTAGGTACTCTATGATCCCTCCATTCGGAATGGACACCATTCGTCGCTTTCCTGAGAACATGGCTGATATGCGTCAGCAGACTGCCAGACACTTTGAAGATATGCTTCAGGTGAGCTCTTATTCTTTCGAGTTGAAAGACATGCTTAGATAGTACTAGTGTGCAATTCCTGCATTTGATGGTCTGTTCCCGGACAAGCACAATGCTTCGATTGTGGTTCTCTTGTTTCGCTTGGCCGAATGGCATTCACTGGCAAAACTAAGGCTTCATTCAGACGACTCACTCGGTCTCCTTGACCAGTCACTGAGGAAGTTGAGTGGGCAGCTTCGACACTTCATTAATGTCACTTGCAAAGCATTCGAGACCAAGGAGTTGCCTAGCGAGGTTATGGCCCGACAGCGACACCAACAAGTACGGGCAGAAAAAAACCACACAACAAACATCCCATCATCGAGTGGTCCTTACATCAAGATAGTTAACATGCACACCTACAAATTCCATGCCTTGGGAGACTACGTCAGTACCATTAAAGCTTTCGGCACTACCGATTCATACATGACACAGGTCGTAAGGAAGCTTTGTACATGTGAGGCGTTCATGATTTGATGTTGACATTGCAGGGAGAGCTTTCTCACCGTTTAATCAAGAAGTTTTACGGGCTAACAAGCAAACGAGATATCGGCAAACAACTTGCGAGACAAGAGCGTCGTCTTACCCACGTTCGGCGTCAGCAACAGGCCAGTGACTCTTTGTCAGAGTTCGACAACCTTGAGATATCAGATATGGACAGTATTCCCGAACTGCATCATGTTCTCACCCATTCACCGAACAATACTATTGATCTCAGGATGCTTCTTTGCAATCTCCGTGCACAAGGTGATCCAGCAATCAAGGTAAGACACGATGCATGTTAACTTAGTCCAAGTTCAAACATTCTAGTCCTCAAGGGCGATTTCATCTCCAAGCTGAAGGATCATATCCTTTTACGCTTGTATCAGTATGACTACGATGGGGACGAACGCGGGTTTACCGCAGCTCAGTGTGGTCAACTTTTCTTCATCGACAATCTCAACCGCTGTTTTCTTCTAGATAAGATCAGTAGAAACGCTAAGAAAATGCTTACCAGACAACCAATCTTATCTCCACGGGTAGTAAACCTTTAGCGAGGTGAAGAGAGTACTCTTCCCTGGTCGAGTTGGTACTAGAAATAAGTATCAATCTCGTAGAAAGGGGTTGACTATCAGGCACGTGGTTTGTTCATCAATCGTCAATGAGGTTGAGGGTGATTGGGGGTTCAGCAAACTGTTGAGGGTCTGGATTTCAGCTGGGGTGGTGTACAAATTGTACACTGGATAGTTGGGGGAATGATCTAGACAACTTCTTGGGTTGCTAGAAGGGTACTCTGTAGTGACTAGGGTTACTTCCCTAAGATGCCAATTAGCTCCAGTCAATTAGGAATGCTCAATTGGGTAGGTAGCGTAAATATGCTTCACTTTCGCTTACTGATTCACACACGTCACTTAGTCACACAGAACAGCTTTTCCTAAACTGAATCTATTATGTACTAAGGAGTTGGCAATCAGCTTAAAAGTGCTCGACTCGACCCTTTCCCAGGGTACTAATGAACTATTAGGTCTCCCTACTAGCTGGGGATCTATTCCCTTTAATTGCCCGCTCTGGGGCTTTCTCCCTAAAGGTGTCCTAACTGTCCCTATCCTAAGGGATACAGTATACTCCTAACTTGGGTCTAAGTAGTTCTATTTATAGCGTGGGAATTACTCTACACAGCCTCACTGTTTGTTTGTAGAGGGGTGCACTTGTGAGCACTCGTTGGTTGAGATTTACTCAAGTAGGAACCTTTTTCCTAAAAGAGGGAACCTGCCAAATGGGGCTGAATCGCGCTCCTTATATAGTAGTTTACATGTGGCTGTGCTACCTTCGGTTCCGAGGTGGCTGTGCCAAGATATGACTCATACTGACTCATACTGACTCACTTTGACTCAACCTGTCAGAAAATGACTTGTAATGAGCTAAAAATAGCCTTTGGCTTGGCAATGACTCATACTGACTCATGCCGACTCATTATGACTCATTATGACTCATGCTGTGCAGGTCACATGATCATTCTGCTAGTCTAGGGGCAGTGCTTTGGCTAGTCCTCATCTGACTCACTTTGACTCATATTGACTCATTATGACTCATGCTGTGCAAGGTCACATGATCTGAGTCAGGTGATTCGCAACTGAGGTCACATGCTCCAATTGCTTCTCTGACACTTGGCTAAGTACTCAAGGATAAAAGAGATATTAAGAAAATGGTTTGCTAAGTAGTTGTAGGTAGTAATAAAAGTATGTTGGGAGAAATCATTTTGTTTCTCCACAACATGTGAATGAACAAATAAGAAAAAAAAATAGGGATACATACTAGACAGTATGGTCCATATGTTCCTCAATTAGCTAAGCATTTGGACCGTGGGAATATAGTAAAAACTCAAATCTCGGGTCAAATGTCTAACATCACATATACAATAACTATGTATCCGCATCCAAACAGTTTGGTGCAGGTCACCGCGTTATCAAATCAAAGTCCTTCCATGTAAACTATACCTCATATGACATCCACCGCCAACAAGATTTCATGCGCCCTGGACATGGTAGTGTCATCATGACTCTCTCATGTGAAGACAAAGCAGATTCCCACCCATTTTGGTATGCGCAAGTCCTCCGCGCATTCACCATTGCATTCGTCCATGTTGCACCAGATTCTCGTAATTGTTCCCCACAGACTATAGAAGTTCTGTGGGTTCGTTGGTTAGGCATTGTGCCGGGATATAAGTGGGGGTTTAAGGTGGCCCGCCTACCAAAAGTTGGGTTTGTTCCTAAACAGGATGACGATGCCTTTGGATTCCTGGATCCATCTCTTGTTATCCGAAGATGTCACCTCATCCCTGTATTCTCAGAGGGTCGAACTGACACACTCCTGAGGCCTGGAAAGTCAATCGCACGACAACCTGGCAACGTAGACGACTGGAGCGAGTTCTACATTAACATGTATGTATTCAATTTGAATTACTTTGATTGCCCCCAGGCTAATTCGAGTAGCTTTGCTGACAGGGACATGTTTGCTCGTTTCGCAGGAATCGGCGTTGGCCACACAACTCAATACCGCGGAGGCAACAAAGGGACTACCGATGACGAAGATGAAGGTGAAGACCTGAGCGAAGACACCAACGATGGTTGCAATGACAATGCACCCATTGCATCCATGCACACCGGTGAGGGTGAGGAGGAGCAAGAACAAGAGGGCCTAGATGTTGACGAAGAGGATACGGACTCGGAAGAGGACCGGGGCGGAGACAAGGACGAGAACAAGTTTGACGAAGACAAAGACAAAAGCGAGGATTCCGATGAAGGGGACTTTGAGTTCTAATTGCCCGATCTGATATCACTTCCTATCAAGGCTGAAGGCTCTCCTCTCGCTCATCTTGGTGCTCCCTCTCAATCTTGTGCTATATGGCGTTATAAATGCACATTTAATCTCAACCGCGTTCTGCATCCCTCGTACCGCGATATATGTTACGCGTACCGTATTTATAAATGCACACTTACTCCTGCCGCGTTCTGCATGCCGCGAACTTCGATATATGTTGCGCGTGCCGCGTTTCAAGTACTCACATCGACTTCTACCACGTTTCGCATGCCGCAAACCTCAATGCTATGTTGCGCACACCACGTCTCAAGCTCAAGTGCTCATTCATTTCTACCACAGGATATAACTAGCGCAGATTCGCAGTATTTGGAAAAGCAGGTACACATACAGAGATCAGAAGTGTAATTCTGGAACGAGACAGTCGCAAGCTCATCAATAAGATGATCAGCATGCTTGAATGCAGTACCTTCATCCAACAACTTAAACATCACTTCTCTGTACCCCCTTCCCATACGTCCAAATTGCATTTTCCGATTTGAAGCATCTGACAGCATCCTCGTATGGCTGGGGGTTTCGTCCATCGAGGAGTAACGACCCACTCCATTCCACCATACACCGTGCCAGTCTGCTTCACAGCACGCTGGGTCTTGACAGTCGTTAGTGTGTGTGAGAATGTGAGGTTCTTCGGCAGCTACAATTCGACAGTGCTCATCGAGGACGTCTTTGCAAGTGCCAAGCTAATGAATACGTTGGAGCCAATCATTGAGCGCTGGTTTTTCGGGAGTTGAGTGAGGGAAATTTCAGTAAGGCGTCGGAATGCCGTCCGAAACACAGTGGGAGCCGAAAGGTCATTGCCACCTGGCGTCGAGATTACAGCACGAGGCTTGGCTACAGCCTCGCACTTTGCAGATTGTCTGTATAAACTTAAAACTCCGACACGGGAAAGCCCGGAAAGCCACACACCATTTACTATCTCTTCAACGCTCGGCGCGCAGCACAGGGATGAGCCTGCAACAGCGGCCGAGGCCATCTCCAACATCACTAGCCTATCGGCCACCTTGGATGATGTTATTGTCACCTGTCTCTGCGAGTGTTTCATGACCGACAACACTTACACTAGCATCGGATCCTCTGCCCTTGTCGCCATCAATCCTCACAAATACGTCGCCTCCAATGCCGACTCCGTCCTTCAAAAGTATGCCGCGAGCTATCGGGACACGGCGGAGAACAAGGTCCCCCTTCCTCCCCATATCTTCCAGCTTGCCATCAATGTCTGCTACCACATGAGACGCACAGCTCAGGACCAGTCCCTCATCATCAGGTACGCTCTTTTCTTTGTACTCTAGGTGTAGTTTATGAATGTTCCATTTTTCGTAGTGGTGAAACTGGTAGCGGAAAGTCAGAAAGCCGCCGCCTCGCTATCAAGACCCTCCTAGAGCTGTCTGTTTCCAACCCGGGGAAGAAGGGCTCCAAGCTCGCAAGCCAGGTGCCTGCAGCAAAGTTCGTCATTGAGTCCTTTGGAAACGCTCGCACGCTTTTCAATCCTAATGCGTCTCGCTTTGGAAAATATATGGAGTTGCAGTTCACCGACAAAGGGCGTTTGTCTGCATAAAGTCCCTTGACTACTATCTGGAGTGCAACCGAGTGGCAGCTGTGCCATCTGGGGAGCGAAATTTCTACATTTTCTATTACTTGATGGCTGGCGCATCGCCAGAAGAATGTCATCATCTTCACCTCGCCGACAAGACCCAGTACCGTTATCTCAGTAAGCGCGCCAGCACTAGCGCTCGCTCCAATGGCATTCGGGACGACGACGCCACTCGCTTCGAACAGCTCAAGCTAGCCCTCAAATCCGTCGGGCTCTCTAGACAAACATGTCGCCCAAACATGCCAGCTCCTCGTGGCTATTCTCCACTTGAGTAACATCGAGTTCACCGTCAACCGCGGTCGTAACGTCGACCCCGCTGTCGTTCGTAACATAGATGTTCTTGGCATCGTTGCCGAATTCCTTGGTGTACAACCTTCCGCACTTGAGAGCACACTTTCTTACAAGACGAAGCTCATCAAGAAGGAGCTTTGCACCGTCTTCATGGACCCTGATGGTGCCTCTGACAACCGTGACGACCTTTCTAGGACACTCTACTCTCTCCTTTTCGCCTGGCTCAACGAATACATCAACCAACACCTCTGCCGCGATGACTTCGACACCTTCATCGGACTTTTTGATTTTCCTGGTCCCCAAAACATGACGAGCTGGCCAAACTCCCTGGATCAGTTCTGCATCAACTTCGCCAATCAGTGGTTGCAGGGCTTCGTTCAGAAACGTATTTTCGAGTCACACGTCGACGAGTACCAGACAGGGGGCATCTCTTACTTTGTCTGTCAGTACCCTACTTTGACAATGCGATAACCCGCCAGCCAATTCATCTTTCAAGGTCAGGGTTATTGATCACTCGGGATACCCAACGTTCACTGTCGATCACTCCAACGGCCCCATTACCTATTCCTCCAGTCGAGTTGGAGGGACGGAGTGTTCAAGGCCAGATTCGGAGCATGGGGTTGACCGAGGTTTCGAAGAGGAATGTAAATTTCTGAGGTAGAACCCCGGATGAATTTTGCACAAGCCCTGTGAGCGGTCCATCCTCGCAGAGTAACCAGACTCAGGCTGCCGCTCCCATTTTCCTGCATCCTCAAATCTCTCCGGCGCCACCATTCATATCGCTTTCGTCAGATGACATGCATCTCCGTGGATGACAACCTTTTGGTGATTCAGATAGCCCCCAGCTGGTCAATCCTTGAGAAGATGAGTACTACCAAGTCCCTTTTGGCAGATGTATGGAGCTGCAAGTGCCAAATAATTCCCGCAACTTTTGTGCCACAGTGCGCAATTTATCTGTGCCATCTGCGCGACTTCGGTGTCATACATCATCGCGATTCATTTAAGTAGCTTTATCTGATCAAATTTACCGCAGAACGAGGAGGGTCCCGGGAAACCGTGTTCGTCACCTGTGATGCCCCCGGTACTGTCACCACCACCACCCAGCATTGTTCTGCCTCTGCTACCCATGATGCATGATCCCCTTGAGCGCCAAAGCACATCGATACGCACCAACGGCCGCCATTCCAGTTCCCATCGTCACTGAACCTGACGCCCATCGGTGAGTACTCGTACCCCCCCCCCTCTGCCAACTATGCCACTGCATCCCCCGTTCGCTCCTACACCCCTCCCGACCACACCCTGCTGTCTACAGCATTGACGCTGGGGTACCCCCCCCCCCTGCCAACTACACTGCTACATCCCCCGATCATCCCTACACCCCTCCTGACAACACCCTGTGGTCTACAACATCAGTGCTGGAGAGCTCTCCTCTGATGGCCTCGCTTCTGGCAGGCGCAGCCGTGGCAATGGTACTCACCCCCCTGCGTCAGTCTATAGCGTTCCACACGCTCCTGTCTCTCGTTCCTATCGACTCAACCCCATCGTTACTCCCCGAGCCCCGCTACGCATTCGGTGGCAATGACCCTGAGACGAAAGAGCCGCAACGAAGACTCTGATGCCGTGGGACCATTCGTCGTCAGTCAGCCCCATCAGTCCTCTGTCGCCTTCTTGTCTCGTTCCAATTCAGTCTATGCGCACATGTAGGCGAATGTCCCCTTATTTGGAGTTACGAGAGCGTATGGCAAAGAAGTGGGCGGAACAATCTCTTAGTACTAAGTAGTATTTTTCATCATGTTTAATCGAAATCGCGCAGACAATATCTAAGTCGCGCCCATTGCAGTGAAGAATTATTTGGCACTCACAGTTCCATAGCGCTCCGTCTCTCCCGACACCTTGATTGACGAGTCCGACTCAAAGAAGATGAACTCGACGTCATCACTGCACTAACAGTCCCCATCGCATCAAGTTCACCCCCGTGTACCACCCCCCCTGGCGCTGATTTCACATTCATTTCCCCCTCACTCATCCTTGTGTACTCCCACCATGACGAACCTACTTGCCATTATTTGTCTCTCAGCTTTGGCCTGTCTATTCATTATATACACTGGTGGCTTGCATTACTTAAAGGATTCTTTTCCCCTACGACCAAGTCGATAATTTGTGAACACTCTGGTATGCGCAAACTAGCTGTGTTGATATGATACAATTGGGTAATGTCTTGTTATATCATCTAATGCTCATCGCTATTGTAAAATTGTGATTTTCATTGGTAGTCTGTGTGAATTCCGGGGTTCCTTTGAAATATCTTGGTAAGGGTATATAGTCGCGCCGTCATATGGTAGGGATGATGTAGACATCCCAGTAATATTTACCTGTGCCATTCCATGCTATACCAAGATAAATGTATGTTGTTCATTATTTATTTGATACTATTTGGCGACTACCATCTGGTTATGCAACGCAATCATAGTCCCTGTGATGTACGTACCTTTATGAAGCTGAGCCTCGAGCATCATGGATAACGAAAGTGGACCAACCGCCAGAACAGACGGAGGACGAGCGATTTGTGATCACGCTCGTCGAATACGCCATGCGACCCCGCAGGTTCGAGCCAGTATGTAGACTGGAGAACGCGCGTGACCTGTACGTACCTTTATGAAGCTGAGCCTCGAGCATCATGGATAACGAAAGTGGACCAACCGCCAGAACAGACGGAGGACGAGCGATTTGTGATCACGCTCGTCGACTATCCCGAGTTGTTTTAAGCAGTACCTACTTGAAGGTGATTTGTACTACACTGTCTAACTATGTTGCGGGTTTTGACTGGGTGTGAGTACGACATGCGACGACAGCAGCGATGTAACTATGGCATCGCTACTGTGAGTTTTCCTTTTTACAGATGTATAGAAAATTGTTCGACCTCGACGAGAGGACGACACTACCGTTCAGCCCCATTGGTGCTTAGCCTTGCGAATGCCCTCTTTCTTGTTATCGGCAGTACCAACGGAAACCTTTGCTCGCTTCCTCACCTCGCATTGCGGCTGAGCTGTGGTTGAACAAAGGTTTGAGGGGAAAACTCGAGCAAATGAATTCGAAACGTTTACTTGAACGTATACTCGTCTCCGGTGCTCCGCGCTTGCGCGATTGATCGCTCGTCACAATCTCATCATCCATGATATAATCGGAAGGTTCGGAATTCTGGTTTTGCGCTGGAGAATCACGGGCATCATGGGGTTTGGTACGTTCAAAAGCACCTAGCCTGAAAACCACTCACCCTGCGCATTCTGAGGCGTGTCTTTTGCGCGATTTTCTGGGTCGTTCGGGCGGGCCGGTTGAGCAGGTGCTTTGGGAGAAATGGTACAGTGACCAAGGAATGCGAGGGATATAACTTACTTGGCGCCTCGAGCTCTGCGACCTCGTCGACTGAAAGATATCTTAGGTACGACAGAAATGTTAAGAATGCACGTACCAAATGGCTGCGTTGGTTGGTTTTCTGCGGGACGTCGGATGATACTCGGCATCGAATCGACGACTGCGCTCTTTGGATCAGCAGACGCATCGTTCGTGTCGCTCTCGTTACTGCTTGTAAGCGAGTCGTTCATTATTGCATTCAAGACTTCCGATCTGCTCGGAGGAAGAGGCGAGGAGATATCTGCTCGCTCCGGGGGAGCTTTGGCCTTCGCGAATATGCCGATCTCCTCGCGGCTGCGAAGGATGAAGGTGCCTGAACTACTGCGATCATCTTCGTCATCTTCATCGTCACCAGATTGACCGCGGATCTTGACATGCAGACGTTCAGATGCAAGGAGCTCGACGCCGTCGTCCGTGGCTGGGGCGGCGTCAGGATGGCGTTGCCGGTAACAATTAAGTTGTACCGCCTTATAATAACGTTGGTCGTTATAATACAAAGATGCGTATGCGTACCTCGATGAATTCATTCAAAGCGGCTGCAACTCGGTCGTCGAGCTGGATATCACGTGCATCAGAATTGCGGAACCTATCAGCGGAGATGATGTGGGTAGAGATCATCGCATTGATGACCCGTTGCAGGTCAGCGGTTTGACGTGCACGAATGTCAACAGAACGTGCGGCCTTGATTTCGTCCTCGAGGATGAACACTTCCTGCGCAGCGGCCGTGCTGTACACGAGTTCATCCGGCCAGATAGTAATGGGCAGTATTATCAGCCCAGAAACACCGATCTGGGATTGGGTGTTTTGCGGTTTGGCAGCCTTGTCGAGGTAGGGAGCTAGGCGCGTCTCCATGAGGAAGCGGATGGCGGCAGCACCGCTGTTCTTATCTTCGAGAAGACGAGGGCGATAGTGTGACACCATCGCATCGAGAAAGATGACAATCCGCGCAAGGTTGCGCATGCTTCGTGCCCGAGATGGTCCCATCATGGAACCCCACTCGAATGTATGGAACGCCAAGAGGGACTGACCGCGGAAGGAATTGGGAGCGGTATCTTCAGCGAGCCGCGAGCACCGGCTCCAAACTTCACCAAATTCAACCCTCGGGGTGGTATTGGCGTTGACCTTCCTGGAGGAGTTGAGAAATGTCACAACATTTGAGAGTTCATTACCGAGGCTTTTGAGCCGTTCGGCAGTCTCTTGACGAGTTCGAATGCGAGTTGCTCTCTGGTGCTTTCGCTGTGCCTCGGCCAACGGTGAGTATTCTTCGTCCCCATCTTCTTCGTCATCGTCATCCTCGATGAATTCCTCGATGTCGTCATCCTCGTCTACCGCCTTCTCCCTGCCCTTACCAGCGGGCTTCTTCTGTGCCGTGCGAGGGATTCTGTCTTTGCCGAACATCGCCTCGAGTTCGTTTTGACGGACAGGAGGGGTGGGGATATCAGTAGTCGCAAGCCGTCCTTCCAATCGGAGAAACATCGGGTAGCTGTCAAAAATCATATGTACAAGCTATGATTTATGAGTCAGGGTACACGAGAAGAAACCGATTTCATCTACTTACATTTGCAGCAGCGACGCGTCGTCTGTCAGTGTCGTATGCGGGGTGTGCGAGAAGAGCACGGATCATGTCAGCAGACGGAGAGCCGGGTATCCATTCTCTTGTGTGGAGATGGCTCAAGTGAACGAAGGGGGAAAACCAAGATGAAACCTGTTAAACATTGAAAGTATAGTTAGTCTTCGCACAACAATATGTCGCTGTACTTTACACTTACCTCTAAAAGACTACGGTTGATCATCTTCAAATTACGACGAATAGCAGCATAGAACGACCGAGTGAAGAACGGAAAGTCAGAGAAATCGTAGTTGGCATGCCACTTGCCCATGAGCACAAGGCGAACTTTGTTTTCTGCGTTGCGCATGGCTGTCAGGACATCGGGGTTCAATGTCGTCACAACTTGTGCATTCTGTTCGATATCGACGACTGCCTGACGCACGACATTTGCGGCGTCAAGTCGATAGGAAGAGAATGTCGTGTGTCCATGCGTGCGACTGCCAATCTGATAAGAGGCCCTAGAGTCCAGGGGATAGTGTTTCTCGAATGCTTCACTGAGCAAGTGTAAGTGACTCGTTGTCAATGCTTCGGGGACAAATGAGGCAGAGCGCAACTTGCTCAGCCACTCGTTCAAGAGCTTCCTGCCATCGTGGCGACTGTCATTGTCATTCAATAGTTCCTCAAGGTGGACGACGTCTTCTTTCTTAACCTCGACAGTGTTGAAACATAGTCGCAGCCGCTCAATTGTCCCAATACAAACATAGGCAAGCACCTGCAATTCAATAGTCTATCATATATATATATATCTTCATATTTAGAATATTGGAGCTCACACCGCCATATGGTGACATCATGTCCTCGTGGAACGCGCTCAGCTTGAACGACTTCGCCAGCAAGAAGTGTGGACCTAGGTCAATTACAGTGAGGTGCAAAACCGTTGCAATGTCTAACCCCAAACCGGGGCGCGAAGCGCCCCGCAATCACTTGTGGGAATTTCACTTTGCTTTGGTGGGAACAAATAAAGTACAAACCCTTAGCTACAACTTTGTCCCCAGGGTCATGTGATTTCGCTTACATACTGCAAAGATACATCCATTTCAAAACATCAATACTATTGCAACAGTTTTGCACCCTTTGCTCATTACATTGAAATCAAGTGTTATTTGGTTATGTTTGGTCATACAAACAAACATACACATATTAGAACCATGTCTGAGTTTAAAATAGTTCACACGCATCTTTGTTTCCAACCACAACCATCATGAGAACCATCTCTTCTACTCAAAAACAAACCATCCTCTCTATGCTTGATGCTGGCCAATCTGCTCACTCTATTGCATCCACTACTGGTCTTAATGTGTCTACCATATCCAGATTACGCTCCAAAGAGCGTTCTGAGCTTCAAAAAGTTACTGGAGGTCGTCCATCCAAGCTTTCCTCTGCCAATATCCGGCATGCCGTTCGTCTTATCTCCTCTGGAAAGGCAGAGAATGCTGTTCAGGTGACCAAGGCACTCACCAATATAGTCAACCAGCCTCTCTCTACCTCCACAGTGCGCAGACAGTTGAGGAAGACAGGTATGAAAGCTGTGGTCAAGTCCAAACGGCCTCTCCTTTCAGCCAAGCATCGTAGGGCTCGTCGAGACTTTGCTTATGCTCATAAAGATTGGACTCTGGAGGACTGGAAGAAGGTAGTATGGTCTGATGAGACCAAAATCAATCGCCTAGGGTCAGATGGGCGCAAGTGGGTGTGGAAAAAGGCAGGGGAAGGGCTAAGTGATAGGCTGGTGGAAGGTACAGTGAAGTTTGGAGGAGGTTCTTTGATGATGTGGGGCTGTATGACTTGGCAGGGAGTTGGCTATGCTACCAAGATTGATGGTAGGATGGATGGGGACCTTTACCTTCAGATTTTGAAGGATGAACTGCTCAATTCTTTGCAGTTTTATGGTCTTGATCCTCCTGACATCATCTTTCAGCAGGACAATGACCCCAAACATACTTGCAAAAAGGTGAAGGATTGGCTTCAGGAGCAGGATTTTCATACTATGGTATGGCCTGCACAGTCTCCTGACCTCAATCCCATTGAGCACCTCTGGGGTTATCTCAAAAGAAGACTAGCAGATCATGATTCCTCTCCTAAGGGAATTCATGAATTGTGGGAGAGAGTTCAGGTTGATTGGGAGGGGATAGCAGTTGAAGAGTGTCAGAAGTTGATAGAGAGCATGCCTAGAAGGATTGAAGCAGTTATCAAGGCAAAGGGAGGCTATACCAAGTACTAATATACCCTGGAAAGCAAAAGGTGCAAAACTGTTGCAATGGTATTGGTGTTTTGAAATGGATGTATCTTTGCAGTATGTAAGCGAAATCACATGACCCTGGGGACAAAGTTGTAGCTAAGGGTTTGTACTTTATTTGTTTCCACCAAAGCAAAGTGAAATTCCCACAAGTGATTGCGGGGCGCTTCGCGCCCCAGTTTGAGGTTAGACATTGCAACGGTTTTGCACCTCACTGTAGGTACCCAAGGAGCTTGCCCACATAGTCTTGCAATAGCAACTCCCATTGCTTGAATATACTACCTTTCGTTACCCCGGGAGGTTCCACTTTGCTCTTGTCTGGGTGCGCATGTAATTCTTTGTATTTTTGGATTAAACCTTCCTCTGGGGTCTCTTTGTAAACGTGCATGCGTTGATTCGTTGAGAGATATTGCAGGGACTCAATACTTGCAATATCTGTGGGAAGATTAGTACTTCGGTATACTGCATGCGCAATTCGGGACTCGGATGAAATGCGAATGTAGTACTCGTCCGTCAGACATATTGCAAGATGCATTTCGCGCATTTAGTCGCTCGCCAAACATGTCGCATTCACACACCTGCATCGTAAATGGCAACGCCCCAACAACCTCCGTTTGCCAGAATTGATGTCATAGTATCCAATTGTGGCTTCAACTTCTGGTTGAAAAGCGCAACATCACCCTCTCCTATCGCATCCTCTGGCATAGCCTTGACTTTCTTCACCTCTTTCTGCATCGCCTTCACCTTCGCAGTCTGCTGCGCAACCCATCGCCTCAACGCGTCCACGCGATGTTGACCGCTAGCTGCCGCTACTTGGTACGAAGATGGAACATCGGTTTTGAATTCTAGAACGCGGAGACCTTCATTATCAGGGAATTCGGTGTGATACGTAGCTTCTTTGATATATTGCTTCTTGACAACGAGAGGGATGAGGTGTTGCCTGTCGAACCGATTGCATCCGAGGTCAGCGAACGAGTCAAGGATCTTCTGGACCTCCGCCTTATTCAAGTTACGCATGTTCCAGTTGCCGAACTTCGCCTCGTTCTGGAGGAAGTCCCACTTGGCGTATCCGATAAATGCCTTCTTCAGTTCGTCTTCCTTCCTTTTATTTTCAGCGACCTTCGGGTCAACTCCAGTAGCCATTGACGCTTGTTGATCAAGTAGGAAGCCGTCTCCGGCTTTTTGCTACAAAACGTGAGTCCTTTTTATTGAAGCACAGTCCAGATTGGCATACACACCTTCGCCGCCGCCTTTTTTACCATCGGCTGTTCGAATTGTGGTGGGGGTTACGGTCTGAATCAGGATTATTTCGAGACTCGTCGGAAGTAAAGAAAGTTTCTCGTAACCTTATCACCGGGCTTTCGTGCCAAATTGTTGCAGGCGATGATGGGGGATAGTTGTAAATATTCGCCGAAATAGTTGCGCTAAAAGAATATTGTCGAATAATGTCCGAGCACTGGGTCGCCTATCACGTGAGGTGCGTTGCACCAAAGTTGCAAAACTGTCAAAAAGCCTGAGTTCGCGGTGCCCTGTTACCGTGAAGAAGTATTACAGCACGGTATCACAACATCAATCAAAAGTTCCGGACACGGAGAAAAAAAATTATTGCCACCGACTTGTTCCGAATCAGTGCCAACGACGAGGATGAGGGCGAGGGCAACGACGAGGGCAACGACGACGATATCATATACGAGCGCGAGGGCTATGGCGCTCTGTAATGGACCGTTGCGGTCTTTAAATGTTCTGGTGTAATCTCGAGCTAGCATTCAGCAGAAAAACGCGCCTACTGTTGGCCAACGAGGGTTAGGAGCTACTTAAAGACACGGTTACTTTGTGCATCGAATATATTTGGCTATCGACACAAATAAGA
The DNA here is from genome assembly GCA_025782845.1 of Boletus coccyginus. Classification (NCBI taxonomy): domain Eukaryota; kingdom Fungi; phylum Basidiomycota; class Agaricomycetes; order Boletales; family Boletaceae; genus Boletus; species Boletus coccyginus. Next base: position 6,802 of record JAHZSR010000255.1, on the reverse strand, counting down.
TCGTCAGGGAGAATGTATGTGCCCACCGTAGGAGGGACGACATTGTCAGAAGACGATCGTGTGCTTGAACGCGCGTGACGAGTACGAACAACGTCATAGCGCATGTTGCCGCGTCGGCAAGGGACTCGCTATTACCTTATCGGGCCTCAGCGGAATTTGACAAATTTTGTGATGCAACTCGCTTCGTCGCACGCCTCCTCAAATTTCTCCTCGAAAGATTCGTTGCCAACCGTACTGTTCATTTCCTGACAGAGATGGTCGCTCATCTCGGAGAAATCTCAGAGAAATAGAGTACGCCAATGTCATGTCGCAATACAATCTGTTATAATGTCTTCACAGCGAGGACGTCTACCATACACTCAGGGCTGCCCATATCGAGCGCATACACGACAAAGAATTACCCATCTGCGTGCAAGCAGCAGTCGCACTGTCAAACTGTGTGGCTCAGAAGACCCCTCAGACGTCGAAGACGACGAGCTGACTGCCACCGACACCCTTCTTGATACACTCAGCTGTGATCCCGCGGCGTACGTCCCACTCTGCTCACCACACACCTCTTTTAACCAGACCAATCTGACAGTCAAGTCCGGCGCGCTTCCCTGCTCAATATGCCCATTGCAAAGTACACCCCACTTGGCATTCTCGCCCGTTCGTGCGGTACCGGCACCGTCGTCCGTTGCCTTATCTATTCTGCCATGCTCGAGAGAAACTACACAACACAGGACGGCTCAGCGAGGGTCCTCTCCATCCACGCGTGCTCAGTATCGCTCAAAGAGAACTCATCCGAAATGGACTCGCTGGTGAACCCGCAGTCCGCGCTGCCGTAGGACCACTTCTCGGTGCTTGGGTCGACATCGTCAGAGGGTCAACCAAAGATGGGGAAGGTGTCTGCGTGATTGTTAGCCTTCCTCGGTCTGTTCGACCTAAACGAGAACACGGCCGCAGAAGACGCGCCCTTGAGTATATTTGCCACGCGCATTGACATTTTCGACCAACTCGAGTTCAAAGGTACGTATATTCGCACCTTTTATGACTTGCGTGCGTTGATCTCACGCAGGACGCGTTTTAGGAAGCGTTGATGCCGGAAAGAGCGTTTTTGGCGCGTGCCAGAGGTATCCCCATCGCGACACTCCTCGCATATCAGATCCAGAGGTATGCAATAAATATCAAGAAAACGTCGAAACCATCTCTTAAGAACGGGCACTACAAGCGCTTGGTGTCAACAAACAACCTGACCGCGATGCCGATGAGAGGCTTGATGACCTCCTGCTCGACAGTGAATTCGTCATTGCGGAGATGCTCGAGATTGCGGTGTATCTCGACTATGCGGACGAGATGGGGAAGCGAAAGATGTTCAAGCTGGTGCGGGATATAATTGGTCAGGAAGGGGTTGGTTGCACGGTGTTTGGACGTACTGAGAGTGTTGTCGCCGGGTGAGCGGGATTTGATTCGGGTCGTCGTCGAGGTGGTGCACGAGTTGAGAGACGACGGCGAGGGGCAGGACGGCGAGGAAAGAGAAGATGAAGATGATGTTGGGCCATGTGAACGGGGTAAGTCGGTCTTTCCTTCCTTGGAATGACTGCTGAGACGCGACGCGTAGACCTTTGAAGAAAACTCAACGCTGGAGGGTATATTGGGTGAACTAATTGTACCAGCCGTAAAACGCAAGGAGCTCCTCCGTGAAAAAAGGCTCGTGTGTCTCGGGCTATGTTGTCTCATCGCACGTGTAAGCCGTTCTACTTGCTTCTCAGGACCATGGGGCTGAACACGTTCTCTAGCGGATGGCGTTCAGCCTTTTCCAGCTCTCTTTGACGCAAGTCCCACCCCACGCCCAATGGCGCTGTCTAGACAGCGTAGACGCAGACGGCGACGCACCCTCTAGGTGCGGCGGCCACACCGCGTGTGTCGACCCCGATAACGAATCTTTGGTGGCTGGGACGGCCATCACTCTCTGGGCGCATGATATCCGCATCGCGCTCGAAGCGAGGCTCGCCGCGGTCCGACTGGTTCCAATCATTGGAGAGGAACACCCGACAGATGGGCAAGTCAGCCAGGCAACCAAGCCTCTTTGCACGTCCTTACACCATTGTCCTGGTGCTCGCGATGTGTCAAAGTAAAGGACACAACGACGACCGCGTTACAGCACGGCGAAGGGGTGGCAACGCGACGACTGCGACCTGGCACCTCATCCGCTTGCTCTACCTCGCGCTTGGGCCCATCTCGCACGCGATGCTCACAGGGTCTCGACAATTGATTCGTCATTTTCTCGACCGTGCGGCGCTGGTAGGAACATCACATCGCGTTCGCGCTCCCTGATGCTCGATGAACCCCTGCTGGCCTGATACTTTTTTGTACTCAATTTGGCTCTGCTCCATCCCACCTCCCACCTCTGAACCTTCCCAGGTGTACCCTAGAACCATCCGAGTATGATTCTCACCACCGTCGCTTAAGGACGAAAAACGGGTCATTGAAGAAAAAGGACTCGACGAGAGCAGTCCGATGACAGATCATATGAGGCACGACAGTATGCTGTTTTTCATTCAGTACCTTGGTTTATGCGTCGATCGCGACACAACAGACTTCTTATCTCAGGTCGCTGCCCTGGCAAACATGCAGTTCAGCTCTCGATTGCAGTCTTGGTCCAAGTAGGCTCAGCGAAACGGAAGCTGGCTAGTCTAAGCTCCAATGGCCGGGTATATCGACTAGGCAGGAAGGTTAAGGAGCCGATCCATCGTGCGTGCTCCTTCCATTTGCTTATTCCTTCTGACATTGCCTTGGTATAGGCAGGACACTGGTCGAGGGGATCCCTGGTGCTCCGTAAGGCATGCTTCCTTTCGGAAAACGGCACGACGGCTATCGAGGGACAGTCGTCTCAGTCGTCGTGCAGGAACAACGAACTAGATTGGTATAATCACATACAACCGTAAGTCGTTCACCTCAGTCGTCGTGCAGGAACAACAAACTGAAGAATCTCGCCGTACATGATCGGTTTTTATCTGACTCAGTCGTAATAAAGGGATCAAGGCGAAACAATGTGCAGGGCAAATAGTAGCCACGATGCTAATGTAGTTGGCTTGACAATGTGGAAATATCAAAGTGAAATAGTAGAATGTAAACGTAGGATAACGTCTGTCCGTCCGTCCGTCGGGAGGAGCTGCGCCTGTGCTTGTCGCTTCAACACTCTCGAACCAACCGTCGTAAGGGCCATTCGAGCTAGCGCCGGAACTACACTTGTGCACCCGAATTATATCTTTTCCAGATGTACAATGCACAGCAAGACAGCAATACTCCAAGCGACAACATATCATTTCGTTGATGGATATCTGCGGGCTATGAGCCATCCATTCCCAGCAAGAATGTCTGCTGCAGACCGTCCAACCAAAAATGTCACTGCATCATATCCACCATACTCATTTCCACCCTTGAGCATCGTAATTACATCGGCATGCAATGCTTTGACCTGGTGCAGTCTTCAAGAGTTCCAAGTCATGGAACCAGCGCGCTGCTTTGAGGATCCGGGGTTGACGCGGTTCCGCAAGACCAAGGCGGCAAAGCAAAAGTGCGGTGAGACCCTTCGCACCTAAACACGTTTGATAAGGTCATTTGGATCACTGCGGGTGTACTCACTGTGTTTGCTGTGCCAATGGGTGAGGTCATCAAGTTTGTCGGCAAACATCTTGTGTAAAGGACTGTCAGCGTCCAAATACGCAATAAAAAACACTGTGGCCATGACAATGAAAGGTTCGCGAACAGAGGAACCCGTTTTCCCTCGACGTTCGCACCATGCGAGCTTCCTAATATGGTTTTTCAAGGAGTCGTTCTTCATCTCGGTAGACTTCGGGGGATAAACTTGCGGAGCCAAACCAGCGACAATGAAAGCACAAAATAAGGCGAGTTGATGCAAAGGTTTTGTACCATTGTAGACAGTGAAAACATAGTCGTAAACGTCACGGACGCCTTGAGTAGTCCAGTCGAGCGAGGCATGCACCTTGTCGAATTCTATAGGGGGTGCTGATTTGTGCAGTATCGTGAGAAACGAGTGAAGGCGAATGTCTTGTGCCTTCCATTCGCCATTTGGATCGTCTCGAATGAGGTTTGCAGCTGCGCGGGCGATCCGAGTATTGTTCGATTGCCCGACAATTAACTCGAGTCTCTGAGAGGTGGTGGAAGGGTTTGTGAGTGGAACCCAAATGTTGTGTACAATGGTGAAAGATTCCCTTGCGCCAGGTGCCACATTGCGAGTCCATGGAATATGGGATATTTTAAGGCGCTTGATGACATATATTAAGTAGTCCTTGACATGCTGGTTGATATCCCCAGCCTGAATGCCTAGATTTCGAGCATAGCGCCTGGCATGTGATAGAGATGCTCCGAGAAGCATGCACGCAGCTCCACCCTTGATAAAAGGGGGTCTGCGTGTTGATCGATCATGATCACGATTGTATCGCTTTATGATTAACTCCGCCAACCAGTCAACTGTTTGGGCACCTATCGACGCAGAGGGAATGGCTGCATCAGTGTCGCGTGATCGGGAAATTGCACGAATCAGAAGTGGTAGAGCAGTGTTGGAATACGCCAAAGCGAGGTCTTGATCGAGCCAAGTATCAAGGGCCCGCTTTCTATCCAAAGCCAGTGCCCGCTCATTTTCATCTGGTGAAGAAAGTCCATCTGCAAGTTCCTTCCTGATGCACGTGGAAATAAGTTCCTTGACGTCGGTAATATAGGCAGCGTAGCCCTATTTCGATGGCAAAGAATGCCTTGCGCAAGTATTCATTGGGCAACTGGGTATAAATGTCCCTGGGAAGATAATTGACTGCATGTTCAATCGCAAACTTCGATTGATAACACTAGATAACGCAAATGAATATCAGTATCGGTTTCACCATTGATGTGCATACAAGCTGTCGCTTGCAAATTACACCTCGAGCGATTTGGGATCGTTACAAGATGTGCGCATTCCAGATGGCAACGCGAAATGCACAACTATCATGATTAAACAGAATAGATCACTTACACGATAGTAGCGATGGCCGTAAGTCAGTTCAAGAACGCGCTTCGACGCCATCAAAGGCAAGTGTGTTGACGGATCAACTGGCCAGTGGGACGTATGATAAACAATGCGGTTTGTTCCGAGAGACTGGTGGCCAATGAAATCGTCGGATACACAAGGACATCCGTCAATGAGACATCCAAGGGATAACCATGCGCGATCCATTAGACCCCTCACGAGAACTTGGGCATTACCGGTGTGCGCGAAGTTCAGTACCCTCTCCAGCATAGCCACCAATTCCACGATGTAGGGTTTGACGTAAGCACCGCCTGGCTCGTTCAAGACCGGTTGTACCTGCTGCCACAACGATTCGAGAAGTGTAGTGATCGGATAAGTCGTCCATTTGTAGATCTTTGGAATCAACTGGATGGTCATAGTGAGATTTGCAAGACGAAATAACATAACGAAGCATACGTCTGGCTTGAACGCAATGACACAAGTCTTGAATGCATTCAGTACACGCGGATGTGACCAATACCTCGTCACTCGGGATATAATCTTATTGTAGATAGAACTGTGAAGCATTTATATAAATGCGAAGTTATGAGCAAATCCGGAGTTACGTACGCTCCATCCCGAAACTCGGCCTTCAAACGACGAATATGTACTGTCAATGTGATCTCGTTACGAAGTGCCTGTGGCTGAGATGGTGTGCTGATCTTGTCCTCAAAGCGCAGATGAGGCAACTTGTCACGGCAGATATCGACTCTTCGCATCCACTTCTGTACAGTTCCTGGAGGATCATGACGTGCACAAGATATAGCGGACGTGATAAGTCCAGTCTGAGTGACATGGAATCTCGGCTCATCACGGAACCGATGGGACAGTTCGTTATAAGCTTGAAATCCGACAACGGATATCGCCATGGTATAGTGTGCGCGGTCCTGGTCATCGTTGTTGCCATCGCTGTCTTCTGGGTTTTGAAGGGCCATTGCAAGATCTTGATTTAGGTGCATGATCAAATGCTGGTAGACAGCCGGTGCACACTTTGATTGAAGATTTCCAAATCGTTTAAGAAATGCTTGAGGGTAAACCGAAAAGCGAGTGTGGCGGGGAGCGAGTAGATCATCGATATCATCATCAAAAAGTTCGTGAGCACGGTTGAGATCAACCCATAGCCCATGAGGGGTAGCATCCTCAGGGAAGCGACGTGGGATCCGATATCCCTCCTCATCATATATATTGATTTCGCGACCATCGTCATCGAGCAGATCCAAGTCGTGAAGGTCCTCGACTGGTTGTCGTAAATCGTTGGAGCCTGGGACAATTGTCTCGGTGAAGACGTGCGGATACGATTCAAGGATTTCGTCCACATCCCTCTCCGTCCATTCAGTAACCAAGTAGTATCTATGAGCAATTAGTACATATTATGCAACTTAGAATATATAGACACACCGGAGCAAGGATGCTGTAGAAAACGTGAATTGTCGTATTTCCGAATAGTCATGGTCCATCTCCCAGACATTCCCCTCGTCTTCAGCATCATTAGGATTAGATAGGATCTCTTGGTTTTGACCATACACCATGGAGACAGTGATTGGTACATTATCCTTAATAAAACGATCCTGTTTCCAAGAAGCCGGCGCAGCATGAACCCAATCCCGCCAGAGGGTCTTCATTTTTTCGTCAAGCCTTCGGGCCACCGGAAGAGTAAGCACAAGCGTCCTTCTTTGTTCGCCGAGATGTGCCCTGTAATAAGAGCGTCATGAGTCGACATTGGAAAATAAATAAACAGAGTACGAGCACGAATGT